>JAXMNL010001929.1:1700-12498 GCA_035128595.1 Eptatretus atami
TCGTGACAGGAATGTGGTTGTTGCTTTTACGATGACCGGATAGTGATTATTTTTCCAAGTGATTTTCGGTATACTCGAAAGTGATACTTTTTTTTCCATGACAGGAATGTGGTTATTTTGTTTCTTTCATGACGATCATGTGATTCATTTTATGTCCCAAAGTGATTTCTTGTACCTTCCAAAAGTTTCTTTGTTCAATATTACGGAAGTGAATTTTAAAAAACTTTTTCAAAAGTTTTGTTTTGCTTTTTTTCATGCTGGAGGGATTATTATTCCCAAAGGTGATTTTTTCTTCTTCTGCCGAAAGTGCTTTTCATGACAGAAGTGTTATTTTGTTTCCTTTAATGTTCCGGACAGTGGTATTTTGTTTTACATGATCGGAAGGATATTTATTGTCCCAAAGTGATTTTTTTCCTACATCCGAACAGTTTGTTTTACATGACAGAGTAATTTTGTTCTTATCATTCTGGAAGGTCATTTTAAACTTTTTCTGGAGTTTTTTTTTTCTTTTATTCATGACCGAAGTGTGTATATATTCATCTACTTATATTATTTCCCAAGTGATTGTTTTTTCTGCGAAGGTGTTTTTTTGCATTAAGGAAAGTGCATGTATTTTGTTTTTACATTACTGCGTGAAGTGGATTTTTAAAACGTATGGAAGTTTTTTTTATTATTATTCACGATCCAAAAGTGGGTGGATGATTATTTCCCAAAGTGATTTTATACTCTCCTCGAACAGTGATTTTTTCGATGACAAGATGTGGTTATTTGGTTTTTTACAGGATTACCGGACGCAAGTGATGATGTTTATGTCCCAAAGTGATTTTTTATATACTCCGAAGTGATTCTTTTTCGTGACAGGAAGTTGTTGTTTTGTTTTTTCACATTCGGAAGTGTTTTGAAATTTCTGAAGTTTTCTTTTCTTTTATTTCAGGGACCTGTTTGTTTATTTCCCAAAGTGGTATTTTATACTTCCGAAATGTTGATTTTTTCTATGACAGAAGTAGGTATTTTTTGTTCTTTTACATTTTCAGGATAGTCATTTTAAACGTTTTTCCGGAGAGTTTTTTCTTTATTCATGACTGTTTGTATTTCCAAAGTGATTTTTTATACTTCCGGAAAGTGATTTTCTTCTTCATGAGAGGAGTAGTGTGTTATTTTGTTCGTAACATTTGCGGAATTTACTTTTTTTCTTTTTATTACGACCAAAAGTGGTTGATTTTATGTTATTTATTTGCCAAAAGTGATTTTTATTTTATCCTTCGAAAGTGATTTTTTTCATGAGAGGAAGTGGTATCTTCTTACATGTTGCGGTATATTAGTTTTTTTCTTCTTATTTACGACCAAATAGTGGTTTATGATTTATTTATTTATTTCCCAAAGTGATTTTTTATACTTCGGAAAGTGATTTTTTTTTTCATGACAGGTAAGTGGTTATTTGGTTTTTATTTTACATAAGCGGAAGTGATTTTTATTTGTCACTCAAAGGTGATTTTTTTCATTACAGGAAGTAGTTATTTGTTTTTTTCCATTTGGAAGTTCATTTTACTTTTCAGAAGTTTTTTTTTTTTATGTCATGAATCATGAAGGGAATTATTTGTTTATTTATTCACTTATGTATTTTATTCCCAATAGTAGGATTTTGTTCTATGACAGGAAGGGATGTTTTAGTGTTGTTTAACCTTCACAGAAATGATTTTAATGTAAAAACGTTTCCAGAAGTTATTTTTTAGCTTATATTCATGAGCGAAAGTGTTATTAATTGATTTATTTCCCGAAAGTGATGTTTTCTGTATACTTCCGAAAGGGATTTTTCGTGACGGAAGTGTTGTTTTGTTTTTACCATGACCTGGAAGTGATTTATTATTTCCCAAAGTGATTATTTATTTATACTCCGAAATGATATTTTTTTTGACAGATAGTGGTGTTTGTTTTTTACATGACCGTGAAGTTATTATGTACTTCCCAAATGTTGATTGTTTTCTTATTCTTACTTCGAAAAGTGTTTTTTGTCTTGACAGGAGTGGTAAATTTTGTTTTTTACAGTTGTCTAGAAGTCATTTTAAAGCTTTTGCCGGACAGTTTTTTTTTCTTTTATGTCATGGACGTGTAATGTGTTTGTTTAATATTCCCACGTGATTTTTTGTACTTCCGATAGTGATTTTTTCATGAGGGGGAAGTTAGGTTATTTTGTTCATTACATTTGCGAAGTTATTTTTTTTTTGTTATTACGACAAAGTGGTTATGATTTGTATTATTATTTCCCAAAGGGATTTTTTTATACTCTTCGAAAGGTGATTTTTTTCATGACAGGTGAAGTGGTTATTTTGTTTTTTACTAACCGGAAGTGATTTTTTTTCTTGTCTCAAGAAGTGATTTTTTTCATTACAGGAAGTAGTTATTTTAGTTTTTTCCATTCCAGCGAGTCATTTTTAAAACTTTTCCAGAAGTTTTTTTTTTCTTTATTCATGACATTAAGTGATTATTGTTAATTTTATTCATTTCATGTATTTATTTCCCAAATGTGATTTTTTTATGACAGGAACGGGTTGTATTTTTGATTTTGTACTTTCACAGAAGCTGATTTAAAACTTTTTCTCGGAGACTTGATTTTTATTATCTGTATGTATCATGACTCGGAAGTGATTATATTGCAGTTTTATCCCAAACGGTGAGTTTTGTATACTTCGAAATGATTTTTTGTTCATGACGGAAGTGGTTTGTTTTGTGTTTTTTACATGACAGAAGTGATTATTTATTTCCAAGAGTATCTTGTTATATACTGTCTGTCACGAAAAATTATCACTTTTCGGAGTGGTTGTTTTTTTTTTTTTTACATGACCAGAAGTGATTTATTTATTTCCCCTAAAGTGATTTTTTTATCACTGCGAAAGTGAGTTATTTTTTCAGTGACAGGAAGTGGTCATTTTGTTTTACTACCGACGTGAATGGTTTTAAAAAAAAAACTCTTTCCGGATATGATTTTTTTCCGTCATTCATGACCGGAATACGACTGTTCATTGATTGTTATTTCTTAAGTTGTTTATTGCATTTTTATACGTTCCTGAAAAGTGATTATTTTTCTTGACAGGAAGTGTCATTTTGTTTTTAATCTTACCGCAGGCAGTGAGTGATTTTAACAACTTTTTCCAGAAGTGAGTTTTGTTCTTATTTCATTGACCAAAGTGATTATTTTTAATTGATTTATTTCCAAAGTGGTTTTTGATTATCGTCCGAAGTGATTTTTTTCGTGAGCGGAAGTGGATTGTTTTGTTTTTACTATGACCGGAAGTTGGTTATTTCTATTTCCCAAATGGATTTTTAGTATACTCCGAAAGTGATTTTTTGACAGGAATTGGTAGATTTTGTTTGTATTACATTCCAGAAGTCATTTAAGAACGTTTCTCGGGAAGTTTTTCTTCTTTTATCATGACCGTATAGTGTTTGTCTTCTTTCCCAATAGGTGATTTTTTTCATCTTCGGAAGTGGATTTTTTTCATGCAGGAGTTGTATTTTTTTTATTTTCATTTCGAGGAAGTCATTTAACTTTTTCCGAAGTTTTTTTTTCTTTTATTGATAACTGTGTTGTTTATTTCCAAGTGTATTTTTTTAATGCGAAGTGATTTTTTCGTATGAGAGAATGGGATATTTTTTCTTTACATTTGCGGGAAGTTATTTTTTTTCTTTTATTTGACGATCCAAAAGTGTTATGTTTATTTATTATTTCGCAAAGTGATTTCTTTCTTTACTTCCAAAAGTGATTTTTTTTCATTCCAGGAATGTATGTTATTTTGTTTTTATCATTTCCGGATGTCATTTTAAACTTTTCAGCAGTTTTTTTTTTCGTTTTATTCATGACATGATAGTGGATTATTTGTTTATTATTCATTGGATGGCATTTATTCCCAAAATGATTTTTTATGACAGGAGGGTTTATGTTTTGTTTTTCTTTTCACAGAGTTGAATTTTTAACTTTTCCGAAGTGATGTTTTTCCTGTGAGATCATGTACCTAAGGGATTATTAATTGATTTATTTCCCAAATGCTATGTTTTTTTATTACTGCTGGAAGCGGTTTTTTTCATTACCGAGAAGTGTGTTGTTTTGTTTTTACTGATGACAGGAGTGCATTTATTTATTCCCAAGTAATTTTTATATATTTCCTGTCACGAAAAGTAAACACTTTCGGAAGTTGGTTGTTTTGTTTGTTTTACCATATGACCGGATGTTGATTATTTATTTCTCCAATGTGATTTATTATACTTCCGAAAGGAGCTATTTTTTTTCATGACAGGGAACATTATATATGTTACTTATTGGTATTTATTCCCAATATGTTTTTCATGACAGGTAAGTGGTGTATTTTTAGTTTTTTAACATTACCGGGAGTGATTTTAACTTTTTCTGGAAGTTTATTTTATTTAGATTCGATGACCGGAGTGGCTATTTTTATTTATTCCAAAGATTTCTTTGTACTTCCGTTAAAGTTTCTTTTTTTCAATTACGGAAAGTGATTTAAAACTTTTTCGAAAGTTGTGTTTCTTTTTTTTATGACTGGAGTGTATGTATTTATTTCCCAAATGTGATTTTTTGCTTCTTTCTGCGAAAGTGCTTTTTTTCTTATGACGAGGAGTGGTTATTTTGTGTCCTTAAGTCGGAAGTGGTGTAGTGTTTTTTTCTATGATCGGAGTGATGATTATTTTCCCAAGTTGTTTTTTTTTCTACATCCGAAAGTGGATTTTTTCATGACCAGGAAGTGGGAATTTTTTTTTTACATTCGGAAGTCTTTTAAAACTTTTTCTGGAAGTTTTTTTCTTTTATTCATTGACGGACAGTGCACTTATTATTCATCTACTATTATTTTTGCAGATAACTGTGTCTTCTTTTCTTTACATTATCCACTTCCTGTCATGAAAAAAAATCACTTTCAGAAATATAAAAAAATCACTTTGGGAAATAAAAAAATAATCACGTCCGGTCATGAATTAAAGGAAAAATAAACTTCCTGAAAAAGTTTTAAAATCACTTCTGGTAATGTAAAAAAACAAAATAACCACTTCCTGTCATGATGAAAAAAATATACTTTCGAAGTGTAAAAAAAAAAAATCAACTTTATTGGGGAAAAAAATAATCACTTCCTGTCATGTAAAAGACAAATACAATACTTCCCTGTAAATGAAAAAATCAACTTTCGGAAAGTATAAAAAATACATCCTTTGGAATAAATCAATTAATATCACTTCGTCATGAATATAAGAAAAAAAATCAGTTCTAGGAAATTTTTTTTAAATCACTTTCTGTGAAAGTAAAAAAAACCAAAATAAAACCCATCCTGTCATGAAATCACTTCTGGAATACAATACATAAAATAAATTTAACAAAATAATCACTTCATGTACACTGAAATAAAAGAAAAAAAAACTTTGGAAAAGTTTTAAAATGACTTCCGGAAACTGGAAGAAAACGACAAATGACTACTAATTCTGTAATGACAAAAAAATATGCTTTGGAAGTAGAAAAAAAAATCACTCCGGTTATGTAAAGAACAAAATAACCACTTCCCTCATGAAAAAAAATACACATATCGGAAGTATAGAAAAATCACTATTGGGCAATAAACAAACACTTAACAACATAATAAAAAGAAAAAAAACTTCCGGAAAACAGTATTTAAAATGACTTCCTGAAATGTAAAAAACAAAATATATCAACTTCCTGATTATCGAAAAAAATCACTTTCGGAGTTTGAAAAGAAAATCCCACTTTTGGGGGAAAAAAAATAAAAAAGCAAAACCACGGGTCCCCCCAAAAAAATTTGAAAATTAAAAAAAGGGAAAAAAAAAGAAAACTTCAAGGAAAATTTAATGATCACAATTTTAAATAGTAAAAACCAAATAACACTCTCTGTCCGGAAAAAAAAATAAAAAAATCACTATCTGGACATACATCATCACTTCGGAGTCCGGATCATCAGGTAAAAAAACAAATACCAATTCTTGTCATGAAAACATACTTTCGGAGCTAATAGAAACACTTTGGGAAATAAATTCAACCCACTTTTGGTCGCGAATAAAATAAAAAAAACTTCCAAGTTTTAAAAATCACTTACCCGTAATGTAAAAAAAAAATAGCCCTTCCTGTCATGAAAAAAAAACACCTTCGAGAAAAATAAATCTTGCGAATAAAAGTAGATGAATAAAAATTAAATCACTTCGACGGCATCGAATAAAAGAAAAAAAACTTCCAAAAGTTAAAATACTTCGGAAATGTAAAAACAAAATTACAGACTTCTGCATAAAAAAATCACTTATGGGAATAAACTAATCACTTCCGGCATGTAAAAAAAACTAACCACTTCCGAATGTTAAGGAACACACTATATCCGACTTCTGTCAGAAAAAAAGCACTTTTCGGCGATAAAGAAAAAATCATTTGGAAATAAATAACAACGTCCAGTCATGGAAAAAAAAGAAACAAATATATTCGAAAAAGTTTTAAAAATCATTCCGTAATCTGAAAAAAACAAGAATACTTCGGAAGTACAAAGGAAATCACTTTGGGAATAAATAAAAAATAATCACTTCGCGGTCATGAATTAAAAGAAAAAAAAAAACTCCTAGAAAAGTTGAAAATCATCCGGTAATGTAAAAACAAATTACCACTCCTGTCCAGAAAAAATCAACTTTCGGAATATACAAGAAAAACATCACTTGGGAATAAATCATAATACAGATTTCGGTCAAAATAAAGAAAAAATGCATTCCCAGAAAAAAGTTTAAAAAATAACTTCGGTGAAACAGGAAAAACAAAAATAACCACTTCGTACATGAAAAAATCACTTTGGAAGTCGTACAAAAAATCATTTGGGAAAAAATATCATTCTGGTCATGTAAAAACAAAACAACTACTTCCTGTCATGAAACACCAATACACTTTCGAGGATATAAAAAAAAACAGTCACTCGTTTGGGAATAAATCAATTATAATCACATTTCGTCTGAATAAAAGAAAACAAGCATCGTTTCGGAAAAAATTCTTTTTAAATCACTTATGTGAAAGAAAAAACAAAAAACCCTTCTGCATACAAAAAATCACTTATTGGGAATAAATACATAAATGAATAAATTAACAAATAATCACTTCATGTCATCGAATATAAAGAAAAAAATAAAACTTTTGGAAACAAGTTTAAAAATGACCTTTCCGAAATGGAAAAAACAAAATGACTACTTCCTGGTAATTGAAAAAAAAATTACTTTTGGAAGTAGATAAAAAATCCACGTTCCAGTTCATGTAAGAACATAAATAACTCACTTCCCCTCATGAAAAAAAATCACTTTGAAGTATAAAAAATCATTGTTGAGGAAATACACAAACACTGTAACAAATCATGAATAAAAGCAAAAAAAACTTCCCGGAAAAGTTTTACAAATGAACATTACCGAAATGTGCTAAAAACAAAATTACCACTCTGGTTATGAAAAAAAAAATCCACTTCGGAAGTGATGATATAGACCACTTTGGGAAAATAAACAAACACGGTATGAAATAAACGAAAAGAAAAACTTCCACAGAAAATTTTAAAATCACTTCCCCTGTAAGTAAAAACCAAATAACATTCCTGTCACGAAAAGGACAGCTATCGGAAGTATATAAAAAAAGATCACTTTGGGACTAAATCATAACTCTGCTCCGGCTCCATGTACAAAAACAAATACCACATTTTGTACATGAAAAAAAATCACTTTTGGAAGAAAAAAACTTGGAAATAAATCATACGACTTGTCATGATAAAGAAAAAACTATCCAAGAAATTTAAAATCACTTCAGTAAAGTAAAACTAACAAAATAACACTCCTGTCATGAAAAAATCACGTTCGGAAAAAAGAAAAAATCTTGGGATAATAAGAGATAATATACTCACTTCCGGCTCAAAATAAAAGAAAAAAAACTTCAGAAAAATTAAATCACTTGGAAAGTAATAAACAAATTCCCGACTTTCCTGTCATGAAAAAAATCACTTTGGGAATAAAGTAATACCTCATCCGGTCATAACGTAAAAAAAAAACTACCACCTATCCGGGAAAATGGTAAGGACAAAATAAACACTTTCCTGTAGAAAAAAACGCACTTCGAGGCCAGAAGAAGAAAAAAATCACTTGTGGGAGAATAAATTATCCCATCAGTCATTGAAAAAAAGAAAACAAAACTTCGGAAAAAGTTTTTACAATCAACCTTCGGTACACTTTGAAAAAAGAAACTATTCGGAAGTAACAAGGAAAATCACTTGGGCAATAAATAAATAAAAGCAACATTTACCAGTCATGAATAGAAGAAAAATTCCAGAAAAAGTTTGAAAATGACTTCCGTAATGAAAAACAAAATAAGCCACCTTCCTGTCATGAAAAAAATCGATTATTGGGAAATAACGATAAATAAAGTAATAATAATAACGCTTCCTGTAGAAAAAAATCACTTCGGAAGTTAGTTCCAAAATAAATCACTGTTTGGGAAAGTAAATAATCCACTTCCGTCATGTAAAAAACCAAAACAACCACTTCCGAGAATGATTTTTCTTTCGTCACAGGAAGTATAGTAAAAAAATTACTTAGGGAAATAAATAATCACTTCCTGTCATGTACAAACAAAAAACACCACTTCCTGTCATGCTGAAAAAAAATCACTTTCGAAGTATAAAAAAACCAACAACTTGGGAAACTAAATCAATTAATAATCACTTTCGTCATGAATAAAGAAAAAAAATACTTACGGAAAAAGTTTTAAAATCACTCTGTGAAAGTAAAAATAAATAATAACCCTTCCTTCATAACAAAAATTCAACTTTGGGAAAATAAATGCAAAAATGAATGAATATAACAAATAATCACTTCATGTCAAATAAAGGAAAAAAAAACTTCTGGAAATTTGAAAATACTTCTCGCAAATGGAAAAAACAAAATAATACTTCCTGTAATGAAAAAAATCACTTTGGAATAAAAAAAAATCACTCCTTGCGAAATAAATGCATATAACACATAACCACTATTAGAAATAATCAGAAAAAAAATAACACCGCACATGTAAAGAACAAAATAACCACTTCCTCTCAATGAATAATATCAACTTTCGGAAGTAAAAAATCAACTTGGAACTTAAACGAAGACAGTACATGAATAAAAGAAAAAAACTTCCGGAAATAAGTATTTAAAATAACTTCTGAAATGTAAAAGAACAAAATTACCCATCGTACTGTCATGAAAAAATCACTTTTGAAGTCATGAAAAAATCACTTTGTGGAATAAACAACTCTTACGGTCATGAATAAATAAAAAACTTCCAGAATTAAAAATCACTTACGTAATTAAAAACCAAAAATAAACACATTCCTGCACCGAAAAATACTTTCGGAAGTATATAAAAAATCACTTTGGACATAAAATCATCCCACTTGCGTCCGTCATGTGAAAACAAGATAACACTTCTTGTCATGAAAAAATCACTTTCGGAAGTATAACAAAATCACTGTGGAAAGAACAAATAAATATAATCATTTGGCTCTGAATAAGAATGACAAAAAAGAGCTGTCCGAAGAGTTTATAAAATCACTTGCGTAGATGTAAAAAAAAAAAATCACCATTCCTGTCATGCAAAAAAAACACTTTTGGAAGATAAAAATCACTTTCGGGGATAATAAGTAATGAATAATTCCACTTCCGCGCATGAATAAAAGGGAAAAAAAACTTCCAGACAAAGCTATTTAAGAATCGACTTCGACCAATGTAAAAAACAAAATAACCACTCTGTCATGAAAAAATAATCTTTCGGAAGTCAAAAATAAATTACTTTGGGAAATAAAATAATCATTCTTCGTATGTAAAAACACAAACTAACACTTCCGGAATGTAAGGAAAAAAATTAGACAACCACTTCCTGTCATGAAAAAACCTTATCGGCAGAAGAGAACCAATCACTTTGGGAATAATAATATCACTCTCCAGTTCTATGAAAAAAAGAAAACAAACTTTCGGAAAAGCTTTTAAAGATTTCCCCTCACTTCCGGTAAGAACAATATTGGAAAAAAAAAAACTTTCGGAAGTATAAGGAAAATACTTTGGGGAATAACTACATAAATAATAACTGTCCGGTCACAGATAGAAAGTAAAAAAATTCCGACAAAGTTTTAAAATCACTTCCGGGAATGTAAAAAACAAAAAAACAGACTCCTGCATGAAAAAAACTCGTGTTTGGGCAATTAAATAATAAGTAAATAAAACTAATCCGCTCTCTCGTCATGAATAATCATTTTCGGCAATGTATAAACAAATCACTTTGGGAAATAAATAATCACGTTCCGGTCATACGAAAAAGACAAAAATAACCATTTTTGGGATAAACAAATCAATTAATTAATACTTTCGGGTATGAATATAAGAAAAAATCACTTCCGGAAAAAGTTTAACAATAACTTCTGGCAAGATCGCTAAACGACAAAAAACCACAATTCCTGTCAATAGCAAAATCATCTTGGGAAATAAACAATAAATAAGAACAATAAGTCTAGCCGAGGCATGAATGAACATTAAAAAAAAACTCTCTGGAAAAGTTTGAAATGACTTCCGCATAACATGTGAAAAAAACAAATAACTATTCCGTAATGAAAAAAAAAAAAAATTCATCTGTGTTGGAAGTGAGAAAAAAAAATCACTTTGGGAAGAGAAAAAAGTAACTTTGAGGCAGAAATAAATGAATAAATCAGAGAACCCACTTTTATCGTCGTTAAATAAAGATAAAAAAGTAACT
>JAXMNL010001932.1:2223-12721 GCA_035128595.1 Eptatretus atami
TGGAAGGGAGAGGGATGGGGCGGGGAATGCGGGGTATACAAGATGGATATTTACAGGGACTTTCAGGAAGGAATGCAGGGAATTTGAAGGAGGTGGGTTTGGGGTGGATTAATGCGGGTAAAAGGTCGAGGACTAGTTTTGGTAGGGACGCAATCGATTTGATAGACTGTAGTGGTGAATATTTCGGGGCCAGTTTTAGGCTGGAAGGAAGAATTTGGAAATTAGATAAGGGTGAGTGCTGAGTTTCTGCAAAGGCTGGGGTACACATAGAATACGCAGAGAGTGTAAAGAGTGGAGGTCGATGGCATTATATAGTTTGATTTATTGAGTTAGTTTCATTAGGACCAACTGGGGGTTGTTGGTGGATCCTTAGGATCGCTCCCTGGGAGACACAAGATAATTTGAAGGCCTGGACGACACGATGTACGCAGAAATAGAGCTACAGGCCTGTCGGCAGGGGGGGGGGGGCGCGGTGGTGGAGACGGAATAAAGGCAGCTACAGCTAGGAAGACAAGAAAGGACCACTGATACAGGATGCACATCGTGCCTGCAGTGAAGTAGAGTGCAAGCGCAGTCGGACCAACTGGCTAAGTCTCATCGCAGGATAACAGCTCATATGGAACACTGCTATATATTACGCCTTGGTATTACACTTGGGACCATGCATAGAAGCTCGATGAAAAGTGAGAAGGACAGGAGCACGCCTCAGCGAGAGGGGAGAGCAAGTAACTTTCCATCAGGCTGCGGACGAAAAGCTTATACGTGGTCAGACGAAGCTGGAAACCTTACAGTTTCGGGGACCTGAATACAGTTTTTTCCGACACGGTGGCTGAGATTAGACCGAGAGAAAGAGAATTTGCCTCACGACGGAGGATTTTTTCAGGGTCAGCGCTACTGGATCTTGAGGGAGAGCCAAGGTCTTTCTGGAAAGTGTGCTTCACCAAAGCGATCATGGTGTGAGAGCTGAAAGCTATGAATATGTAAGAGACCGTCTTGCTTGTAAGAGGATTAGTTGAGATGAAGATAGATAGGAGAGGGAGTTATTGCTAACTGTTTTGGACCTGTGTATTTTTGGAGGACAATAGTGAAAGAGTGTGCGAGGATTTGTCAAGACTGATATGAAAGCTTCAACTGCAACAAATGCGACTGGCGAGGAAGGGAATGAAACAATACTGAAAGAGCGATAGAGAGGGATAACATATATGTGGTATGGGAGAGAAGAGCAAATGCTTTCTTTGAAAGATATCCCAGGATGAGTTTGATGTTGGAGGAAGTAGCGAGATGGGAGAAACAGTCTCATTAAGGATTTTGATGGCTGCAGGTTTTGCGGAACCCTGCAGTCAGTGAGTGAATTGTAGACTATGACGGCATGTGAGGTAGTTCTCTGATAAACAAGCAGAGATGTTTATCTGACAACGCACATGGTCAGATGAACCGATTGTCAGCGGAGGAAGAACAACAGATATTTTCTGGAAATATTGTCAAAAATCAGATCCCTGAAAGAGTAGCATGTGGATTGCGATGGGTTCGGAACGTTCTGACCATGATTCGAGATAGCTCCCAGAGAGTCGCAGAAAGCTTTGCTGTAGTGCCATGACAGGTGAGAAGTAGGTTACACCCCAGCAACCACGATACGCTGACACTCAAGGGCAATATACTAGGACAATTGAGAAACTTCGATGGCACCTCAAGTCGACATATTGGAGGAAGAGAGATCGGATGAGAGGTAGAAGTTTGGTCCATGTTTTCAGATAGTGAGGTGTAGATGGAGTCATCACTTGTTGGTGGAACGGTAACAGTACACATAACATGAGGTGGAGTGGAGTCTGAAGCCGGAGCCAGAAGCGTATTCAGCGTGCTGGAGGGATTCAAACAACCTACTAAACGCGAGACGATCTTTCCTCTGTGTCAGATATCCGAGGAGGAATGGATTTGACAATGTGGACAAGAAGGTGGTGATTTAACACAGAAAAAAACACAAAAGTGCACAGGATGAAAATATAACATAAAAACACGACGGATCCGGTTCGGAAACTTCGCTTCGATTTTGGTGACAGGAGTGGGATGCAGATTCGACGACATGGGGAGCAACGCGGAAGCGGATCCGTTTGAATAGAAACTTATGTGATGGTTGTGTCATAATTAGTGATGTTGTTGTTACAAAGCCCTGCCAGACTGGAGGTACAACGTTTGTGGTCCCCATTGTGTTGTTTATTTGTTGTGATTGTTCTTATTTTCTTGCCTGTTATCATTAACTTACCATCTCACTCCCGCCCCCCAACCCCTTGTCAAGTTGTCCGAGAATGCAGTAAGATACAGTTTGCCAAAGTTGACACCATATGTGCCACTTAATGATTACACTCTGGTCTGAGGTCAAGCGTTTGGACATCGTATTGCAGCACTCTCTGAGGTTCGGAGACCGGTAGTGGTGAGATCATGGCGGGTGGTTGGACTTCATTGGTCTGGTCGCTCTGATGGTTACCATGCCCAGGAGTTGCTGTAGCTGACTCCATTGATAATTGAGTAACACCGGTCAACCGAGCATATTATGAGACAAAGGATTCCTCACTCCATGGGTGTCGTTTCCCTGGTCTCCGAATAAATCCGACTGAGGCGAGTGATCTCGCGTGAAGGACCGCAATTCTACGCACGCTCGAGTCTTGGTTGATCAGTGCCCCAGGCAAGATATTCTTCTGGTCTTGGGGGATTTCAATGCATCGACTGGAACTGATGGGATGGGTATGAGACATTGTGTTGGTCCCATGGGACTGGAACTGTGAACTGAATATCACTAAGTTCCTTGACTTTGCAAGAAATCGTGGAACTTATGGCGTCCGGTTCTGGTTTCAGCGCCCACAAGCTCATCGCTGGACTTGGTATTCCAACGCTGGTGGTGTGGCAAAGGAGATAGACCATGTCCTCGTTGATGGTCACTGGAGTATGATCCAGAACTGCAGGGTCTACTGGAGTCCTCAACACCGACCACAAGCTTGTTGTAGCAACTCTGAAGTTGCAGCTTAAATCCGGGAGAATGGCACCATCCCAGCCGAGGCTGGATGTTGGCAAGCTCACGGATCAGAAGGTAGCTGAGGAGTTTGCGAACAGGCTGAGTGGGGATTTGGGGGGATCTGGTTGCTTTGGGAAATCCTGAAGAGTTGTGGAGTGCCTTCAGGACCACCGTCCTTGATGTTGACGGAAGATGTCTTGTAACTCACCGAAGGGTGAAGAAGAATTTTTGTCTCTCAAGGGACACTGGATACCATTGACCAGAGTCGCAGGGCCAGGCTTAATGGCAGAGCTGAGGCTATTCAAGGAGCTTGATGGTGTAAAACTGGTACGATGCACTGAGGGGGACAAGGCCGATGTGCAAGGAATCTGTGAGGGGGTAGAGCATCACTGTGTCAAATGATTCTCGTCCTGCTTACAGGGGAAGTTTGCGCATTGTGTTCATCCAAGCCGTCCTCAGTGTAACTGCAGTGAGAGCGGAGAGTGGTGGGCTCTTGACAAAGGAGTCCGAAGTGAAGGTCGTTGCCTGGTTACTTCGAGCGTTTGTACCAGGTTGATCGCACCAACTGTTGATTTGATGTCAGGGGTGTTCAATCCCGATTCCTGACCCTCCAATCAACTGTCATCTCACCTCGTTGGTGGAAACTCAAATGAGATGTTGTTACCTGCATGGTCCGTGAGCATCAGCTGCGGCTGTACGGACATGTGGCTCGTTTTTCTGACGCTGATCCTGCTCACCAGATTTCTCTCAGCGAGGGAGCCTCATGAGCGGAGGGAGGCAATGGGCCGACCCACGTGCCTCGTGGTTGTAGCAGGTTGATCAGCATCTCAAGGAGATGGGGATGGGCCAGGCATCTGCCTGGGAGGGGGGGGGGCGGCCAGACGGAGGCCCTGGAGTGCTGGTGGAAAGTGGACGCAGCGACGCGCTGCTCCCGGCTACCTGACCTAACTGACCTGGGAGAACTGAGAGGTGAATTGCCAAATCTATCAGCGAAAGAAATAGCGCCTGTCCGTCCTGTCCATCGTCCATGTGTACGGCCGTCCATGTGTCGGTCGTCATGTGTCCATCCCCAGTCCGATTGTCTGTCTGTACGGTTGTGATGATATCTCAAAAAGTGTTGGACGGATTTGGATGAAACTTGGTGGACGGGTCTGATGTGTGACAAGAACGAATTTATTCCAATTTCGGTGAAGATCTGGATCTGGATTCGAGAATATTAAAATTAAAATTAACTGATTCTTCACCTTTGAGAAATTGGGCGAAAACCATATGCAGCATGATATCTCAGAAAGTTGTGGACGAGTTTTGACAAATCTAGGTGGACGAGTTGGGTCGTTGACTCGAACAAGCCGATTCGATTTTCGATTCAGGTCTGGATGCAGATCCGGCCTATCAGTGGGATACAAAACGTAAACTGTTCAGTCTGGTGGAGGTAAGCGCTCACCAAGTGCGTCTACTGATTGTAACGTTTCACTGAATTTTACATCCTCATTGAGATTCACAGGTGGACATGGAATCTGTTGGTGAAGTCCAACATGTTGTCTTTTGATTAAACCCCAGAGAAGCAACGGCTCGGCAGCGACGCTAGTAATTATTAAATTGCAAGCAAGTGCTTAAACTCCGGTGGTTTCGATTGCCCGACACGTCGATCCACATTTGAACTGGGTATGAATCACAAGATCGATGTGAAGGCGACCACCTCGGTCGGCAACATAAAAGTCACGTGAGTGGAGGACTTCCTTATTGATTGACCAAGGGAGTCAGTTCTTCAAACCAAATCACCAATTGAACTCCAGTCCCGGTTTGTGTTGGCTCTGACGTCACAATCGCACATTGTGACGACAGAACCAACACAAACCGGGAGGATAACACAATTCCAGGACAACTTGAATCACACTTCTTATTTAGCTTGTTGCTGATCCCATCTCTGAACCCATCACCAACCAATGCCGAGATCCCACTCATCTATCGTATAATTCACAATTTGTGTGTTGTCTGTCTGTCTGTATGTTGTGTGTCTGTTCTGTGTGTGTGTCTGTCTGTCTGTATGTTGAGTGGTCTGTCTGTGTGTGTGTGTCTGTCTGTCTGTCTGTATGTATGTGTGGTCTGTCTGTGTGTGTGTGTGTGTGTTGGTGTCTGCAACGCTGTTCTCGACAACCACTGGTCGATCTAATTGAATACTTGCCAGATATATTGCTGGGGACCTGTGGATGTTCCTTTTCAAGGTTTGATATATCGGTACAAGTGGTTCCAAGTTACGGCCATTTATTTGCCAACAATGACAGGACACGGTGCTATGACGTCACTATTGACGTCACAATTCTTCTTTTATTTATTTATAAATGTTTTTGTTTTTTTTTTGCACGATTGACGTCAATTCTTCTTCTTCTTCGTTTGATATGACGTCACAATTGACGCTGGGATGAGTATGTGCCTTTTCAAGGTTTGATGTCGTTCTTCATCGTTTCAGCTGTTTCCCAAGTGTTTCCCAAGTTATGGCATTTATTTACCAACCAATGACAGGACACGGTGCTATGACGTACAAATGGACGTGACAATTATCAATTAATTTTTTTTTTTGCACGTATGGCCCGCACGTATGGCCACACGCACGACGGCGGCACGCACCTACGGGCACGCACCTAGGGCACCACTACGGGCACGCACGTACGGCCCGCACCTACGGGACGCACGTACGGGCCGCACTCAGTCTATCTATAATTCCAGCAATCTCTGTGTGCTGTCTGTCTGTCTGTGACCGCTGTTTCTCGACAACAACTGGTCCGATCTAATTGAAATTGCCAGGTATATTGCTGGGCGCCTGTGGATGTGCCTTTTCAAAGTTTGATATTAATCGGACAAGTGGTTCCCAAGTTATGGCCATTTATTTACCAACCAATGACAGGACACAGTGCTATGACGTCACAATTCTTCTTCGTTTGATATGACGTCACAAATTGACGCTGGGGACTGAGTATGTGCCTTTTACAGGTTTGATATCGTTCTTCATACCGTTTCAGCTGTTTCCAAGTGTTTCCAAGTTATGGCCATTATTTCCAAACAAATGACAGGACACGGTGCTATGAGTCACAATTGACGTGACAATTATCAATTAATTATTATTTTTTTGCATGTAGGCCACGCACGTACGGGCATGCGAGAGCGAAGGAACGGCCTGTGTGGTGTTGTTTCTGGCCACGGTTTGAAAGTTTTTTTTTATTTTTTGCACGTACAGCCACGCACGTATGGCCACGCACGTACGGGCACGCACGTACGGCACGCACGTATGGCGCGCGAGAGCGAAGGAACGGCCTGTGTGTTTGGTTTTGGACGCGGTTTGAAAGTTTTTTTTTTGCACGTCGGCACGCACGTACGGCCACGCACGTATTGACGTCACAATTATTTTTTAATGGGCACAAAACGCACGTACGCACGTATTGACATCACAATTTTTTCTTATTATTATTTTTTTTTTTTTTGCACTATGGCCACGCACGTACGGGCCCGCACTAGTATCACATAACTACATTTATTTTGTCCGTAGTCGTCCCACCTCTGCTACTGTCTGTCCTGCATTGTGTACAACTCCACATTAAGCCTTAGATCATTGCAAGGAAAAATTCCCTTTGTTCCTGCTGGAGAATGGAGATTTCTGGGTAAAAGGAATCATCAACATATCTGTGTACGAGACAAATGTCTCACGTTCTTAGGCCGTCGACGTCGTTCGTGTCTGCGATCGCGACGTGATCACGCCCTCACCATCTCCTCTGACAATCCCGCCTCATCGAGACTTCACCAAGGTGCGTCGCATTTTCTTTGCTTTCAGGTTGATGCGACGCGGTTTTGCGATCGTGGATGTCCTAAAATGACCTTCTCTACCTCGTCAGGCTTGCGCTTGCCAGTCATTCAGCTCGGCAAAGACCTCAAGCACATTTGTCCGGAGACGGTAAGGATCTTCTCCGCGCAGGAATTCGAGCAACACCTCTCCTGTTTTGAGTGCGATCACATACCTTGTTCAGGATTCCTGTCTTTACCCGGCGACATGTTCACTCCGTGACGCAGATGTCTTGTTGCTCGGTGAGAATTTGAAGACGCCGTGGAGCGATCCATTGTTCTCGACTGTCGTTATCCGTACGAGTTCGCCGGTGGACACATCAAGGTGGCTGGAATCGAAATCATCGCCTTCTTTGGGAATGCGGTGTGGGCGGAATATGGAGTCTTCGATTCCTTCAACATTTTTTTTTCCCACCCTTTTGTCCTCTCGTCTGTCGCATTTTGTTTTCCCCACCCTTATGTCCTCTCGTCGTCGATTTTTTTTCCCACCCTTATGTCCTCTCATCTGTCGCATTTTGTTTTCCCACCTTTTGTCCTTCGTCTGTCGCATTTTGTTTTCCCACCCTTATGTCCTCTCGTCTGTCGCATTTGTTTCCCACCCTTTTTGTCCTTTGTCTGTCGCATTTGTTTACCCCACCCTTTGTCCTCTCATCTGTCGCATTTGTTTTCCCCCACCTTTGTCCTCTCGTCTGTCGCATTTTGTTTTCCCACCCTTATGTCCTCTCGTCTGTCGCATTTGTTTTCCCACCCTTTCCTCTCATCTGTCGCATTTTGTTTTCCCCACCCTTTTGTCCTCTCGTCTGTCGCATTTGTTTTCCCCACCCTTATGTCCTCTCGTCTGTCGCATTTGTTTTCCCACCCTTTTGTCCTCTTGTCTGTCGCATTTTGTTTACCCACCCTTTTGTCCTCTCATCTGTCGCATTTTGTTTTCCCCACCCTTTTGTCCTCTCGTCTGTCCGCATTTTGTTTTCCCCACCTTTTGTCCTCCTCGTCTGTCGCATTTTTGTCATTCTTTAAAATAGTTTGTCGTTTAGTTAAACCTCCCAACATATCATCGAGAAGGTTTTTATTGCTGTTGTCGGGTTTGTTCTACAATTCGTGCCCCCAGTTTTTCATGGTACCCCGGAGTTTCTTGTGACCCTGGAAGTACTAAACCACCATTTATTTATTTATTTATTTATTTTTCTTCTGCACTCCCAATTCAGAGCTGTCTTTCAGAGCTGGCTGGGACTTTCGGAATGAAATTTGCCTCAATAATGTAAACACAGACAATGTAGTGAGATTATATCTTATTTGACTTGCCCAATTTTTTAAGGCCATCACCAATAATAGACATTTACAACATTTGTCGCCGTAACTTTCTCCGATGAGAACAAATACCTCTCCCTAGATAGCATAAAGCAAGGCACATTTACACTTATTTACATCATACCCCTCAAGGTTAAAGTCAAGGTCAAATGGCGGTGTGAAAAAAAACTAACATGTTTTTGTTTTGTCATCGCTCAATTCTGCCAAGTGCGGAATTTCAAAGACCGCTTGGAATTCCAAGATGTCTTGCATCATAATAGTGTACCTGCACTGAAGTTATGCACCTGACTTCTGATTAGTGTTCTTTGACTACTACTTTTTTTTCGGATTGTGACCTTAATTAACAAAAAAAAAATACCCTTTTGTTCATAACTTGAATAGTTCACTCCCGATTTTCATGATGTTTGAGGTTTTTGGGGGATAGATCGTAGATGGCGCAAATTTTCTTAGTTCACACTCTGTCCCTACTATGTTGACGGTCTAGGTCATACGGTGGTCCGAAAAAAAAAATAGGCCATCATTGGATCAGGGTAAGTCGATGGCGATCGCCAAGGGTAGGCCGGGGAGGCGTACCCTTTGGCCAACGCTTTGTGATTAAGATGTCAGAAGTGATCATTGTTCTCGATTGTTATCTTCTCCGGGTTCCATCAATATCCCGAGTGAAGCGGACGCCGACACTCTATTCAATCCCGTGGAGAAGGCGACATCTTCTGCGCGGCGTCTCATCCTTATATTCCCACTGCGAGTTCTCTGTCAACCGTGGCCCAAAATGTAACATCCAACTCGTTATCAGAACTGCAACGGTCGCACTTCCGTGGATTGGGAATGGAATGGAATGTTAAACCAGCCCGCACGTCCTGTTGAATTGCCTGCACTCCGATTGTTGAGTCAGTCCCCCTGTCGCTCCGTCCGCGGTGTCGCTAGGTGCGAGAGATCGACCGCAACATCAAACACGTAACCCTCATCTACTACCTGAAGTTTACATCCTGGCTGGAGGCTACCGAGAGTTCTTTTCAAATTTTCAAGGTGTGGTTGATATGGTTCGTGCTGGTTCTTCGTGCTGGTTCTTCTTTAACCGTTCGTTTGACACGAACAGGGTTTTTAAGTTTGAACCGCTTTCTCGGTTAAAACGGCAATCTTCCACCATGAAGCCCTTTGGACTCGCAATGACGACGAACCTTAATGAACCCAATGTTAAAAGAGGTTTTCTAACAGCATGAGGGAGAAGGTGAAGCAACATTCCGGACATGAGAGCCCTTCTTTGAAACGGTAGAGAGGCTCCCGACTCATCATCTCCACAAACACCAGGACGTCATCGACGAACTTATTACCAAATCTAAACGAATAAATGTCAGTGTGTCTCCTCCGTAACTCCAACCCATGAAACCTAACAGGCCGAACTTTGCACGCATTCCAAGAAACTCCAAGGAAGTGGTGGAGTGAATTAGGTGTTTGGGTTAAATAAAACACCCTCTTTGAAGATGATAACGGTCTATTTAATTATATCCTTCATCAGGCGCATCCTCGGTCACCACTCCCTCTGGGGTCTTAACCGTATCCTTGGTAACCTCGCCGGGGTCTGAAGCCGCATGTTTTTTGGCTGCTCAACCACGCCTTGAGTTGGAACAGGCCAGAACGATTCTTTACAAATAAAGGATTTTTAAACTTTCTTCACTCATATTATCGAATGCCTTTCATCATGGCGATGTATCGCGCTTAATACATCGCTTTCATAGTTTCAATTAGGAGCTTGAAGAATTTCATGGCATTTTTATGATACGATTTTCCATCAATCTACTCTCACGCGACTAATTAACGGATCACTCCTCATGGACTAATTAAACGATTTACTCTCCACGGATAATTAACGAGTTTACCTTCACGGACTAAATAACGATCTACTCTCATGGACTAAATTAATCGATTTAACTCTCAGTACGACTAATTAACGATTTACTCTCACTCAATGGCTAATTAACAATCTACTCTACACGGCACTATTAACGCGATTTACTCTCACAGAATCATAACAATCTACTCTCACGGCACGATTGCCGACACCCATTGTCGATAGCGGACCGGCACCACTCAATTCTGAAGCAATCGTCACTCTCTGGCGGACACTTTTGCCGAATCTGCAATTCAAAGCGATATCGTTCGTCGCTCCGGTACCCTGAACGAGTGGGTTCGTGCTCCGTCCCTGAGCCGAGTGGTTCGTGCCCGTCCTGGCTGCGTGCAGCCCTGAGCGAGTGGTTCGTGGCTCCGTCACCTGAGCGAGTGGTTCTGTGCTCTGTCACCTGCAGCGACGGTGGCTTCGTGCTCTCGACGTCACCCCTGAGCGCGACTTGT
>JAXMNL010001934.1:0-15380 GCA_035128595.1 Eptatretus atami
CCCAAAGAGGAAGAGAGACATCCTCGGGGGGGAAACCAAATAACTTTGTTTGGTTTTTTCCCCTTCCATAATCTGGAGCAGGTTGTTTCTTCCTCGTGGCCTGAGTACGTTCAGCTTTCAGGCAGGATAGAATTCTCCTGAAATCATTTCTGCGATAGTTTCCTCTCGTGGTTACCGTCGCAAGTGCGGTCCCTGTCATCTTCAATAGAAGTATGGCCCAATTATCCATACCAACCAATCCGCCACCCATGGTGACTGTTTGAAAACAGATTGAGCGCACCAAGTTCAGTTGATGCAATTACCAGGATTTTTCAGTTCCCCGTACCGAAAGTTTTGCTGTTTACCTCCCCGGACAAGTGCAACATGGCATTCGCCGCATGTGAAATTTTTTTGAGGAAGTCTGCATCTTCCTCCAATTCCCTGAGATCCAATTTGCAAGCTAGTCTTTGTGTTTCTGTTGATCAGTAACACGTTTTCCCGTTTGAATTTGTATGGAAAGGCATGAATGTCTTGGCGAAGGAACCCTCTGAACGGCGGTGCTTCTTCTTGAATGTTTGTCTCGGCAGATAAGTCGTCGAATCGATTTTTTTTGGACTCTGACGAACGGCGCTGTTGCACCATTTCCACATTTTTCTGCACTAGACCTGTCCTCTTTCCGACCAGCTGTGACCTTGTGAAGGTCACTAGATGGTTCCCACATTGGTCAAATCGTTTGCGCTGGTGCACTGTTATTGGTCCGAGAGCTTGATGCATGGCGCATAGTGGATACCGAAATGTTCTCGAGTAAAGACTTCGCTACTGTAATGACAAACTTTCGTCTGGTGCCACGTCATGCCATTTTCGTTCCCGTTTGTTGTAACGGTCCAGTCTTGGCATTTTTCTGGTGCTTGCTTTGTATCAAAATATACTGTCAGGGTCTCTGCAACAAAGTAAATGATGCATTAGTGACAATATAACTCGCTTTTTTAGGATCAAAGCAAAGCATTTAATACAGTTTTGTTATTTTTTTGGGTTGACACCATATTATCATAATTTAAGGGTGTTTGAAATTTTGCTCTGTGTAGGTTTTGTCAAAGTGGTTCTCGTTTTTTTTTTCGTAAAGTAGTGAGCGGAAGGAGAATTGACCAGTATAAAATATTGGCTTAAACCTGCAGAGGTATTTGGGTATTGATTGCTAGTGATAAAAATTTTTTTCTCAGACACAGATCTGGAACATAATTGTATTCTGGCCTAAAGATGTGGAAGCAGTCAGTCTGCATGCCATTGCCGAAGAAAGAGGATGCCCAGATAATGTTCATATAATCCAACCATTGCCCTTAATTTCACATGCTATTCTAATGATTACGAACACATTGTTCAAGAACAGAACTACTCAATAAGACTTCATTCAGTGAGAAATCGCCTCGTTGAGCAACGCAGTGTTTTAGAAAGAGGAAGACATTAATCAGAGAATGCAAATTGAAATCTGGGGTATATTCATTGAAAAAGCAAGGAATGTCAAAAGAAAGTGTGTCTCTCCTTTTATAAATTACTAGCATCGGATGGCTCACTACTCTCGCTCTCCAACATGTTTTACATAGGATTTAAAATTACCAGATTCTTCTGTGTTGTCATGATTATACCAATCATAATGTAAACATTTATTTTGTACCTTAATTTTATTTGTAATATCCGTGATATAATATTTTATTTATCATATAAAAAGGTCCAAGCTGGTCTCAAACGTGAAATGGTCAGGTCGCAAGGCTTTTTATTCATTCTGTCTGAAAGGTTATATGGTGTCTAAAACTTCCTGGACTGGTAGTGTAATATGTGTAAGCTGCGCTGTCCACATCCTTGACGATTTAGCCAGCGATGCCGACTTACTGAATAATATTTGGTCTAAAACGCTGGCACAACGTCGAATAAGGTTATGGGTAAGCTTTTGATAACATTAAGAGCAACTGAAATAACACTGCATATCGTCGTAGTACGCTGGCTTTTATCGTGTGTACTTTGCGGTTGGTCCTCAAATGTTTAGCAATGCTTGAACTTTTACGACCCCGTATGCCGAGCATCATGACTCAACGTTCCGCTACGCTGGCCAATAAGTTTAGGCATGATAATGCGATCTGTCTGACAACCGTTACTTTGTCAGTTACTCATAAGCCGAAACGCGTCGAGGTAATGATACTAGCGTAACCCGAAGCACTTATCTTATGAACCTAATGAGTAACGTTGTAAACGCACGTTACGCGATCGTGACACACCGATCGCTGGCACGTTCTGTAAGTTCTCATGAAGTGGAGAACGCGTCGAGGTAATGCTTGGGCGGTACCAAAAGACTTGATTTCTAACCTATGAGTAACGTGCTTTGAACGCTATGTGTAACCTGTGATGCGCTCTCAATGTCTGTTAGACTTATGTTGATTGACGGTCTTCTGGACGACTCACAGAAATTACTGAACGTGTTTCTAAAATTTGCAGCTAGCCGTTAATGGCGTATTGTGGCAGTGTTGTTAAAAAAAACAACAATAGACGTTCTCCGATGATTTTTGTCGTCAACGTGCCGTTACGTTCACGTCCGATTGCCTCTTCGTTTTCTCATTCTTATCTTAAAAGTTCCTCCTCCTGTGAATATTTTCTGTTTGACGGTATACTTGTCACGTCGACGATCGAAACTTAAAGCAAATGTCGAATAATTTTAAAAATTCGTGCTAGATCTAAAAAAAATCAAATTGAAACAAAAACAACAACAATCTTTCAGATATTTCGTCACGTCCTTCACGGAGCCAAGGACAAAGAAAATAGAAAATGTGCTTGACGGAGAAAATAAGTTTCGGGTATGCTAAACATTACTCGATGTGGTTTCGATTATGAGCTAACTTACGAAGGAACTTGTGTCGACGTGTGTCAACTGATCGCATATGTCCTACAACTTATTCCCAGCATAGCGGAACGTGTGGGAGCCATAACGCCGAGTACAGTCGTAAAATTTTTCAGCTGACTTGAAATTTCACGATGTATTGTGACACGGTTAACCATATGACAGCGGTACTTCATTGTTTGCAGCCGACTCTTAACGTATAGCACAACCTTACCCTAGTCCGGTATTTGACGTGCGCCTAGGCGTTTTAAGGAGACATTTTCAGTAGCCGGCGTACGCTGGCAAAATCGTCAAGGGTGTTGACTGCGAGGTTGACACTTCAAATTCTCAGGCGGGTTATGATTTAAATTGCCCGGGCAGTTCTTAACAGGCTATCGCAACGAGTTCGCGGCGATACGTTTAGCTGCTACATGCGTAAGCTTAAACTATCTGTTGGGCATAAGTTGTGAACGCTGACAACAGGCTAAGCATTCGTGGTAAAAGTTATAAGTAACACAACGAAACGTTCTGTGCCCGTTACTAGTGATGTTATGCGATACGACACACGTTATGAATACGCAAACGTAAAAAAAAGAAAAAACATCAAAAATTTCAGCGTACGCCCAACGTTTACAATACATTTTTATACGTTGCCATTGCTGGTAAAACGTCAAGGTGTGAAGGTGCCCTAAACTTGGAGAATCTCCCCGGGAATCTAAAAAATAGCCTTTGTAGCTAAATATTGGTTACTGTCGTGTCCAAATATCACTTCCTGCCAAAAAGGTGCCTGAGACATTACCCAGCATGAGAAATAAAATGAATACAGTAATAAATCGATCGATAATTAATTAATTGAATTGATTGATAAATTCAAAAATTCTTAAAATACCGTTTCTTCCAAAGCAACACTCTTCACTTCTGTCCGCAAAATTTCAGCTTTGACCTCGCTCAAAGGATGGCTGAGATGTAGCCCAGACAAACAAGAAAGAAAAACAACAAACCGGACAAAAACTGAGTACATACTCCCTTCCTTGCGCAGCGATAACGAAACCAGGTCCCGTTAACCCGCAATTATATAATTTTCTTAACCCAAACAAAAGAATAATAACTATACGCAAAAAATATTTGTCACCACCTTTTTAGGACCATATCTGGAAGTTCATGCAAATAAAAATTGATACAAAATTATAGCACAACAAAAATCAATGCCCGGTGAGAAAGACTCACTGCCAGGGTTCGATAGTTGTGAATATTTTCACCCAAAGAGCCATTATTTGATAAGGACAATGACTGGGTGTAACTTGATTGTAGATCATTAAAGCGTGTGCAAAAACATAACTCGCTAGGTATTGTTAAATAGGACAGACGGAGCTGTGAAACATCTGTAAAAATGATTTAAATACTTTTTCTTGTCTTCATCCTCTGGTGCATTTCTCCATCTCCTGATAAATATTCCAAGACAATTGAATGTTTCTTTCACAAAAATCACCAAAATCATTGTGGAAGCATCAGATTTTCAGAGCAGGTGTTATCTGGACACGAAGCTGATTAAATGTCGCATTGAAGAAAATTTAATTTCATATGACTATTGGACACATAGTTTGAGCTCTTTCAATATACTGTTACTTTTAGCACCCAATCCCTACATGAGCCGTATGCCATGCGTCCTTCCTTTACGCTTCTTCAGTGGATCCGCAGAGCTTCCACTCCAAAGAGGCTGGACACTTTTTTTCTGCATTCGCACATGTATGCCAATAACATCTCAGCATAAAGTACAAGTGTCAAACCTTGTGCTTGGAAACCACAAGCCTCAATGCGACACCACGAATAATTTCTGAATTTGACATTTTAAAAATCAAAAATGTAATGGGCAGAACAGTAATGGGATTGTTATATGGAATTCTGAAAACGATAATAATGAATTATTGTTACAAGAATATTGTTACGTGGAAGGGGAGAGGGATCCATAGCTAAACTGTAGTAAAAGCGTAGTATAATTTGTCCATGTGTTTCAAGATTAGATTCCATGTAACAGGGATATATTCAGAGAAGCTTGTTTGATACACGTGATGCTGAGGAGGCAGCATATGTAAATTATACGACAGGGTAGACAGCTTAATTATGTATATGCAAAAACGCTCCTTCTTTATGGGCGGGGCTAGGCAGGAATTCCCATCACAGAGGTACATGCAGAGGCACACGTGCACGTGTGCAAAGGGCCCACATTGTGATCTTTGCCATGTTTGCCAGCCATGTTGTGCAGTGGCTGTAGAGCCCAGAATATTTGATGCATGTATGTTCACAAAGGGGCCACCCCCCAAAGAGTGAACTGGGATGATGAGATCAGTTCCGGGGGACAGAAGAAGACAAGGGTCAACTGGAGTTGATTGAGGGAAAGGCTGGGAGCACCAGCCCAGAGCCGGGAGAGCTGTATTCACAAGCTGCAGACACAAGCTTTCGTACCTGTGAGTGGCTCAGGTTGTGCGCAAGGAAGGACTTTGCACGATGGAGGATTCCCAGTTGGTGACTGCTTTGGATGCCAGTTGCGGAAATGTGGCTTTCCCAAGGAAAGATCATAGCATAATAGTGAGACCCAGAAGCTATGAAATGAAAGGAGTTCTTCAGAGGATTGTTGAGAGGTTTGAATGTGGGGGGGGGGGGGGGGGGGGGGGGGGGCGGGGGGGGGGGGGGTGTTCCAGATGGTCCTTTGGAGCGACAAAGTGAGAGTGAGATTGTCAGGCGTTGAAAGACAGTTCCAACATATGGAGCCATCTCTGTATCACACTCGAGATGCAGAGATTGAAGAAGCTGCTGCCTACCGATTCGTGGAATTGACCTGGTACGGCAGAGCGTGGTGTCATCAGCAAAGAGATAAAGAGATCTTCCAGAGAAGTCAGAAAGATCATTGCAAGAAAACCAGAAAATAACAGGGCCCAGAACACTGCCTTGAGGAATCTCCAGCCAGGAATAGGAAGAGGAGGTGAGAGAACTCCAATTGAAAGGGCCCACAACCTTGGCTGCGACGAGGGAGCGGAAGTCTGCGTCCATGAATGAGAGTCCTTGGATACAAAACGAAGAGAGTTTTGGTGAGCAAGGGCAGGTGCCAGACGTATTGAAGGCAAGCAATATGTCAGGTGAGATGGCTCTGATTTCATGTCTGGCATTGAAGGTCTCATCCATTGTGGGAGAGCATGAAGCAGCATATACAGGGTAGAGTGGCCTGAATATGAAACAAATTGATGTCAGAATCAAGCCATTTGGAAAGAAGACGGAAGATTTAATGTCTGAAGCGCATGATGGATCCATAAACCTGCGATAATTGGTTCGAAGGCAAATTGGTCTGTGGTTGCCAAGCATCTGTTTTAGCACCTTTTTTGACCGCAGAGTGGTATGTTTGCTTATTTCCAAGCGATGGCAGATGACCTCAGCAAATGAGAGGGTGAGCAAGAGCATTTAGAACAAGTTTTAGGACACGGGCTGATGCCATCTGGCACCGGTGCAGAATCTGAGTGAGGTTGACAGCAAGTCTCCAACCTTGCTCAGGGAGAAAAGGAACACAGAGTCCAAGAAACAAGCTGGGTTGTGACAGGTAAGGTGGGAACAAAAGCAAATGGTTTGGGACAACAAGATTTTAGAAGCAAACGAGGAATCTTAGGCATTTTCAGCCTTCAGGTGTCGTGTCACGCTGTGCGGCCATATTTTAGGTCGGGAGAGGATGGAGTGGGGAAACATACACAGAAACAGACTTGACGGAGAAATGCCACCAGGAATTTGGAGCGCAGGAGGACAGGTTTGAGAAGTTCGGCCAACCCCTGATGTTTTAGAAAGAGTTGTTTCCTGGCTCTTCTTAGGGTAGACAACACTTGGTTCTGAGCTTATGGAGGAATCTCAGAATGGCTTCAGTTGGATTTGCCTTCATGAGGCACAAGGCTATTTGTTCAGGACAACTGCCTCACCACAAGCCTTCCTGTGTACCTGGGTGGGAGGAGGGTATGATAACTGAAGAATGAGTGGGCTATAATCTGTGCATGACGAGAGAGCAAGTTTCTTTGAAAGAATTCCCAGGACCGAGTTAATGTCAGCAGAAAGTCGAGATGGGAGACCAGTCCTAGAAGTTTGATGGTTGCTTGAAGTCCGTGCCAGTCAGCTGAGTGAAATGCTGACACGACGCAACTGAGTGGTTCTCCATAATAGTCAGAGAGATATCTACTTTGAACATCATGTGGTCAGATGAACCCGATTGGCACAGAGGAAGAACAGCAGATGTTTTACTGAGAAAATTGGTCAAATCGGATCACACAAGAGATTGGAGTATCCGTTGGGTGAAGATCCTGTTCGGAACAGAGTTGGACTGATTGTGTCAGTCCCAATGAGTCGCCAGACGTCTTTTTCCTGAAGAGCCAGGCAGGTAATGAGAGGCACCTACACCCAGCAACTGCATCGATGCAATTGAAAATCACCAACATATGAGGAAGACAAGAGTTGGGAGAGAGGGTAAAAAGTTGATCATGTTTTCGTGCAGCGAGGTGTAAATGGAGTTTCATCACTGTTTTGGTGGACAGTAACAACACATATATTAGAAGGTGTTCCTAGTGGTGTGGGGGAGTGAGGAGCAGTTCAATGGGAGAGTGAAGGATCGAGTCTTTGATGAAGATAGAACTCTGCTGCAAGGACGAAGCTCAGGTCTGTCATACCAGAGGAGCGGAGTACCAGGGAGAGATACCTAGGGAAGTCAGACATCGTGAAGGAAAGAAGTTGTTAAACGATTGTTCTTTTTTGTCAATGGTGCCTGGATTGAAAGATCTGTCAGGTTTGAGCAATACAGGCCAGGGTGTTTGAGGTCCACACTGAAGGAAGAGGAGGGGAGGAAGGCTGTTGGCTGCAGGCGAGGGAGGAGGTGTAGGTAGGGTGAGGGAGGAGGGGGAGGTAGGAGAGATGTTTGACAGTGTGGGGGGTTACAGAAGCTATGGGGAGAGGACTGGATGAGAGGAGAAAAGGCTTGATAGTGATGGGATGCAGGCACAGTGGGGCAGTAGTAAGAGGGGTGCAGAGGGAATTGAGGGACTTGAAGAGTGGAAGGGATGAGATGGACAAAGAGATGCAGCGGGGAAGGATGCCAGCTTTGTGGACTGTGAGAGGGGGCAATTCTTTTGAGGAGGGAGAAGGGTGGAGAGGGAGTTTTTGAGAAGGTGAAGGGGACAGAGTGTGAAGATTGCTTTGATGAGGCAAGGGGAGACTATGAGAGCAGGCATGGTCAAGGAGCACGGAGGGTGACGTGAGAGGGGATGGATGAGACAAGGTGGGCAGGGGAGGAAAAATATTTGGGGGGATGGGGATGAGGGGGAGGTGTGAGAAGGAAAGGAAGAGATGGTGGGTGTAGAGTGTAATGACTTGAGAATTTGAGATAACTGTTCAGTAGAATTGGGTCCACAGATGTCAGAAACATCACACACTTTGGGACATCAGACTGAAGGAGCTAATACGAAGCAGACAGACAGTAAAGGGAATAATGTTTTAAGAGTGGAGCTCGATGAGGGGAAAGGAGAGGGTACAAGCTGTAGGTCGACGAGGGATCCGTAGGATCGAAGCGCCTGGGATACGATGCTTTTATTCTGACCTGATCCACCCGACGAAGATCCGACACCCTTCGGTGATCGAATCTGGAAAAAATGCTCTGCGGTTCAACTTTGTAGTACTTTTAACTCTATCCATACACCGAATTTGAACGTTCCGCCGTCGACGTTTCCGAGTCAAGGTCACTAACATATTCCCTGGTTCACCACCTTCCCGCTTCGGAGGGCTGCCATTCCGCGAAACTAATGAGAAGATAGAGGAACGTTATGCTCTTGTCGCGATAACTAGATGGGGATGCAAGGAATAGGCAGGAATTGGTCCGGTAGCTCTACCTATCATAGAAGCCTGCGCTACGTCAGTTACCGTTTGGTTCTTAAGACGCGGTTTTTGGCTGCTGCTTGGCCACGAAACTCAAGACGGCGCACACTCCAGCCCAATAATGGCAACTGTTCGCCAATTTCATCGAAATCGGTTTGCTGGTTTTGTGCTGTGGAGCCTCGCGTTGCAGCCACACACACATCACACACACACCACACACAACACACACACACACACACACACACAGGAAAATCCCGACAATAACCGGATATCTACGACATCCCAATAACAGGTGAGGGGTTAGGAGAAGGTAGACTTTAGGAGGAGGGGTAATTGGGCACACTGAATTTTGGAAAAAGGGTCGAATTTATGGAACACGAAACTATAGCATTGCACAAACTGGGATTTTTTTTTTTTTCGTCAGAGCTGGCAGGTGATTTTTTTCTTTTCACGTTACTCCCTCACATATTCCATGCAATATGCCTCCTTGTCCCACCATGCAGTGCCTCAACAGTTTACAGTTTATGCCTCAAACCCTGAACAGCTTCATGCTCTGGCCATTAAGCCCTCACCTGCGCCTCTTTTCAAAATAGTACCAGTGTCCCTATCAGAGACAAAATTCTTCTTTCACGCATGACGGTGAGTTTTATAACGTCCTGGCAGTATTCAAGGATGGTGGTCCTGAGGCACTCCACAACTCTCCAGGATTTCTACAGAACCACCCAGAACCCCAAATCCACTCAGGCTCGCTCGCAAACTCTTCAGCTACCGCTCTCATCATTGAACTGGCACATCCAGCCTCGGCTGGGATGGTACCATTCTCTCCGATTAAAGCTGGCACCTTCAGAGTTGCTACAAGACAGCCTGTGGTCGTTATTGAGGAACGAGCCACTCCGTAAGAAAACCTGCGTTCTGGATAATCCCCAGCGACCATCACGGCACATGGTCATTCTCCTTTGCCACCTACCAGCGTTGGTAAACCAAGTCCAGTGGAGTGCTTGGCATGCTGAAACCATAAACCAGCAACCATAAGTCTCGACTTCTTGCAATATGCCTGGTGTAGTCGTGTTTAGGGTAGTGTCTGGGATCCAAGGGTCTGATTCAATCCTGGTGGCCACTGAATTAATAACACCAGAGGTTGACCTCCAGCTGTCTTCCTTCTAGTCGGCAAATTGAGTACCAAGCTTGCCTGGGAAATATTTGAGCCATTCGAGGTCAGCAAATCATCTATGGCAGCGGGTAGAGAATGGCACAATTAGCGACTGCTAATATACTTGCAGAACGTATGCAAGTGGCACTCCGCCTTAGGGGAAACAGGTTCAAAGCGAACACCGCGATCTACAATAGGACGGCAACCACTGTAGATTATTTTGCTCCAGAGGCAATATGCCGAGTACACCGATCAGATGATATATATACATTGTAAAATTGGCATCAATGGGATTCAGCATATGACTTTAAAAACTGATTTTATTGTTAAACAAATGCAAGTAGAAGTTCAATCTAAAGAGCAAATAACTTTCACGAACAGTCCTTCTTCTCTTCTTGTGCATGGCAGCTTAGCTACTGGGTTGCCTGTCATTTTATTGGAAGCCTGACTGTGTTGCTTCTATGCAGTGCCTCCACCAAGTACACACTGGTACTCATTTCAACTGCCTTGGAAGGATGACAGCTGAGTCAACCCCTGGTGTATTTTATTCAGTCAGCCATACAGGGCTTGAACTCAGGACCCAGGATCCCAAGCACACCTCTACCCAAAGCCAACACAGGCATTTTCACAATGTAGATGCATAAGAAAGTTGAGTACATAGTTATATAAACTCGCGGGAGTGTGTGAAGTCTAAAGTAATTTTACCTCTCTCCCCTTTTATCCTTGCAGGAAAACTCTTCTTCTATTGGTTCTCCAATTCAAATTTTGCAAACATCTTTAAAATTCGTTTTCCTCCTTGAAGTGATGACTCTCAAACTAGCCAATTACTTCGCAGCAGTCTTCTTCAGGCACATGCCCTGGTACAAGCAATATGCATTTCACTATGCCATATTACCGAAGAAGCATTGAGTGCCATGATGAGTACTGCAGTATTTAGCAACCCCAATTCCAAAATTCCTTCACCAGGGACGAGTCAAGATCACCGGGGTTGTAATTGTGGTGCTTTGCCAGCCTTCCTCTTGACCTTTTGCAGCAGCCAACTATCAAAATGTTATCCAGAGTTTGTACGGGGATGTTTAGTGAACATTCTGCAACTGACGACTGTGCACGTTCTCCCTGGGCAGCACAGCACATGTCCACACATGCAGTTTTGCATGGTCCATTTGTATGGCAACATTTCAGTGTTTATCTCAGATAAGCTGTCAGCAGTGTCTTTGGCAAGTTCCCAATGAACCTGCCATGTTGAAAGTTTCTCTAGGCAGCCCTTGCCATGCTGCTACATTGGAAAAAGAATCCTAAGAAGAAATTCTTCAGTCTACTAATAGCTCTTTTCCTCTGCTTGGGGCTTGGAAGGGAGAGTGAGCCCAGCCAGTGCATACAAGGCAACCAACATAGTCTAGGTAGCAGAGCCTGGCCATTCCGAGGGAGCCAGGGATCAGCCTTATTTCCACCATATAAAGTAAGCTTCATTTGTGGCCACCATAGGGTACTGTTATCAGGTCCCAATTCTGTTTCTTAAAGCCACAATTGTAACCTTACAACAACATGTGGAGTTCCCCAAATTTATTTTTACTTGGGGTTTGTTCCAAAAGGCAGAAGAATGTCTTTGATTTTCCCACTCTAAAGTATGGAGTTGCTTGAGTAAATTAATAAAAGGGGTAATAATTGGATGAGAAAGTTGGTGCTTCCCCACCATCGTTTTCAACCTTTCAACAATCATAATTGTATTATCCACCCACTACCTGAAAGAATTTTTCTTTGAAACGGATACCACAATGGCCGTCCGCTTTTGATGAGTGCAGACCCGAACAGCTGCTTAGTGCAGGTTGGGCGTGTTTTTGAGAAACATCCAAATATGTGTTATTCCTGTAACCCATCCTTCATGTCAAGTCGGCTTGTCGTGGATTAATTGGAATTTCCCTTTTTTTTCCCCTTGATCTACAGTGACATAATGCATGTGCATCATTTTGGAGGTGTTGCCTGTATGTTTCTGTTGTGTCCCTGGGTGTGCGAGGGTGTGGTGTGACAAGGATATTGGTTTGCTGTTTTATGCAATTAAGTGCATTTGTGCACATATTGCATGGCTAACTACTCAAATACCTGCTGTACTTATATTTCAATGATGATGTCGATCAACAAGGGGAGTACCTCCTTCCCTTATCAAATAAGCATAGTTAAATCAACCACCACAAAAATAATATGACAACAATTCCAATCTTTGTCCATGGGAAAAGATGAGATTGTCTCCTTTTGTTCAAGTTTCCCCCATGGAGCTTTTTTGCAGTGGGAGAGTGTATCATGTTTCTTCACCATTCAGTATGCGGCATTTTAATTTCATTTCACAGCAGTATGGGTGGCAGCAAATATTCGTAAGGATCAGCCCACCTTGGCTGCAGCGTGTTCTTCTTTTATGTCTTTACAAAGAAGTACAGCTTTAGAAGCGTGTGGTAGTCAGCAGTGGCTGGCTCTGGCAGTGCTTCCTTTACCTTGAGTAAAAGCGCTTAACGGCATGTGTTAACCAATGCAAAAATGTTACCATTATCGTCATCTGGATAATATATAAATGTGTGTGTGTGTGTTATATAATATATATACACCACATACAAGCAGGATCCGCCCTATCTTGATGGGATTGGAGATTGAAGGCTTTGTACTTACTGAATGATCGGGCAATTTTTATGTGATAACTTCCAAGTACACTACATTCCTGGTTTCATCCATCATATGCATATATGAACAAAACATAGGTGAATTCAACCCACCAATTTTTTGAGGTCATCGGCCAAAAGGCTCACATCGGCAGAATTCTAAAAACTTAGTCAATTTTAATCCACTTGACTAAAGTTTGAAAGATAATTTGCATATCATGGCTGACTGGATTAATTGAACAAGTATTGTTGAGGTCAACATATCGGAGGCCAAAAGGTCAACTTTAGGCAGAGTTCGAACCTTGGGCCAGATCTAAACTTGTCAATTTTCATCTGATAGACTTGAAATTTGAAAGGATTTTGGATATTGTGTTTAATCAACCACCCAATTATTTTTCAGCGTTGAAAATCTTTTTATGATTCACAATTGTAATTGTGCTTTGCCCATATTTTTTTTATTGCAAAATTGAAGATTTTTCAAGGATATTGGTAATCAATTATGTTTATTCTGTCTACTGTCTGTTTTCTGCGACAGGTCACAAATTTTTAACAGATCTCATGGAAAGACACGTGGTAGAGCTGTTAAAAGGATGAAGTCTTGTTTGAGGCACAAGGTCAACATAGGCCCAAAGTCAACAAACTAAGGTGCTATTCTAAATCCTCAATTTTCATCATCCGATGGACTTGAATTTGAAGAAGGATTAAATATTCCACGGTCACTAGAATTCAACCACCAAAAGTATTTTTTGGAGATCAACATCGTCAAAAAGGTAACATAGGCCCAAGTCAACGAACAAGTGGTTTTTCTAAAGCATATTTTAAAACATTGACTGAATTAGAGGATTTGCATGATCAAGGTCACTGAATTAACACCAATATATTTTGAGGTCAAGTCGCCCAAGGTCGACAACCAAGGTGGTTATTTCCAAAATCGTCAATTTCACTGATGACTTGAATTGAAAGAGTATTTATGTTCCAGGTCACTGATTCACCTCGCCATTATTTTTGCGATCAACATCGATCAAAAGGGAACACAGCCAAGGTCACACAGGTGGTATTTCTAAATCTCATTTCAATCCGATTGACTTGAAATTGGAAGGAGGATTATATCCAGGTCACTGGAAATCACGCAGCCAAGTTTTTTGAGATAACAATCGTCAAAAAGGTTAACATAGGCCAAGGTCACAATAAGGTGGTTTTTTCTAAAGCATATTTTTAAACCCATTGACTTGAAATTTAAAGAAGGATTTCATATCAGGTCACTGAAATTCAACCACCAATTTCTTTTTGATGTTCAAGTTCGCCAAGGTCGACAACCAAGGGTATTTCCAAAATCCAATTTTCATTCTGATTGACTGAATTTGAAAGAGTATTTATTTTCAGCGTCCTGAATTCAATCAGCCAATTTTTTTGAGATCAACATCGATAAAGGTGAACACAGTCCAAGGTCAACAACTAAGGGTATTCTAATCTCAATTTCATCCCATTTACTTGAAAATTTGAAGAAGAATTTGCATTTCAGGTCACTGAATTCAACCAAAAAAATTTGAGATCAAATTTGTTTTATGGATTTTGCAAGTATCGTGCTCTACATGACGTCGTCTTGTTTGTTTGTTTCTTTGTTTCTTTGTTTGTCTGTTTGTTTGTGTGCAGGATATCTCAAAAAGTTGTGGTTGGATTCGGATGAAATTTGATGGGCAGGTTGGATGTGAGAGAAGAACAAACTCATTAGATTTTGGTGAAGATTGGTATCCGGGTCGGGCTACTCGAATTTTTTAATTGATTCTTCACCATTTAGAGACTGGGCCAAAAACGAAATATAACACTATCTCAAAAAGTTGTGAACAGATTCAGCCGAAATTTGCAACAAGGCCGAATTGATTTGATTTTGGTGAAGATCCATATCCAAATCCGGATATCAGATTTTTTTCATTTTTAAAGCATTATTGACCCCCATATGTTCTCCTGGATCAGGCATTGTGTGACAGAGGTATGCGTTCTACTAAGTGCCCTTCGAGTTATTCATGTGTTCATTCATATTCTTCATTAATTTATCACACATGGCCTGGATGTCATGCAGTGACGTTGGCTGATTTTCAAGGAGATAGAAGATGATCTCTGGCAAATGATATGGTAACAAGGACAAATGTGTCCAAGAGCCATGTCCTAAAGGTTTTGTCTTCACCAGAAGAAGAAGAACAACGCGGAGCCCTCTTAGAGCCAGCGTTCGCAACGCGACACGGCTAAAAATGCAGATAGAGGATGTGCAAGGGCAGCAGAGCAGGTTTGTCGGACATGTTAGCAGGTGCCATGACATGTGAGCAGATGGACATGTGAGCAGTTCAGCAACAGTCAAAGATGAGAGTTTAAATAACTTTCTCCACCTTCTCAGGTCCAAAAGACACAATCCCGGAGCAGTTGGGTACAACAGGAAAGGATGGGTACTGAGAGTGAGGGGTTGATGACACAAGATTTTGATGCAAACAAATAATTGAGGTATTCAGGCTTCTCACGTTTGGAGTCTGCTGTGGTGCCATTTGAAGAGAGGGAAGAGATGGAAGGGGAACATACACCAGAGACAGACTTCACAAGTTGCCACCAGGTTTTAGAGGAGGGAGACAAGTTTGAAAGTTCATTTTTGAGGTTGGACAGATGTTGTTAATTGGCTCTCCTGAGAGTGGACACATAATTGTTGCAGACTTTTTAGAATTCACTGAGATTGTGTTCGATCGGATTAACCTTCCAGGAAGAGAAGGCAAGTTATTTCAGAGTAATTGCCTCACCACAGGCCCCAGCGAACGATGGGTGGGAAGATGGGGAGGATAATTGAAGAAGGTTCGAATTA
>JAXMNL010001936.1:609-15377 GCA_035128595.1 Eptatretus atami
AAATTGTTTTTGAAGGTTCACTTGCCCGCACCTGGGTGGGTTTCATGGGAGAGGAGCAGCGGCTGAACCCTGAATCTTATCTCTGATAACTCCATCTTTGCTCTTTCCTTTTTCTGCTTCCTCCAATGCGGTATTTCCTCTTCCATTTGATCATGATGACCTGCTGGTATTATCTCATAAACATAACGGCTGACAAGGGACAACGACAAAAGTAAACTCGGCAGACATTTCTGAATGGCCACTTTGTCATTTGAACACAGGTGGGACGACATACCCTTTGGAATGGATTGTTGACGATGCCATCAGCCGTGCCTGAGTCCTTGTCCAGGCATCACGCACATAGTGTCCGTCCCGCCGAGTGCGGCTCAACCGGTCGCCATTTCACGAGCTGCTCGACGAGATCGTGAAACTTCGTCCTCTCGTGAGTTCTTCCTGATCGTTTGGCACCAGTTACCCTCACCATTGCTTTTTCCCTGAAAACAGAATCCCGCTCTTGTCTTCACGTTTCATGTGAAGCCTTGTTTGAGATTCGCTATTAATTGTTTTTTGTTGTTGTTGTGTTGTTTTGTTACTTTGGAAAAATGATGAAAATGCAAACAAGGCTCGTTTGTGTGCGAACCAACGTTTGTTCCCTCGACAGACTAGAGTCCCTTTATAGAGAGAGTAGCGACATAGAGGGTCCGGAAAAATCTCGTCACGTGATTGCGTGGAGCCATTTTGAGTCCATGCGGACAGGATCGGACGCATATCGGTCAGGCGTTTAACGTTCCGGCTGTACGCAGCGTTCTCATTCGTGTTTTACATCGATTTTACGACAAAATGACAGTTTGTTGCCGCTTTGGGTGCACAAATAACGGAGAAGGGATTCAAGAGTGTATAGATTTCCATCAGATGCTAAAAAGACGGAAAATGTGGGAGAACAGTCAGTCGTGTTGATGGAAGAGCACTTCTTCGTCAGTTCTCTGCCAGGTCGGTGTGATGGTGGTAATGGTCCCATATGCGTATATTTGTGTGCTGCGAGTGAGACTGGCCTTTGCTTTGGCTTCCAGGCTTGTTATCCATTGCTCGTGGATTAATTAGCACTTGAAGGGGAGGCATCTTATTTAAAATTAAGTTTGAGTTAGTCTTCGAGCTAGATCAATTAATTAGGGTCTAGATCATGTCTCCAAAGTCAGACTCAGACTCAAAGTCAAAGTCAAACCAAAGTCAAAACAAAGACGAATGAATGGAGAGAGGTAACACGGCCCACTCTTCAAAGGCAGGGTTAGGGTCAACACTAACCCTAATTCTGACGCTAACCCTAACCTAACCTGACCCTAAACCTAATCTAACCCTACCCTAATTTTAAGAGTAGTTATACCAAAGATTTAAAATCTATTGGTGTGGTGTGTAGACTGCCAGATCTCGGATACTAAACAGGTCGACACCCATAGAAGCATAGAAGGGAGCCCATCTAACTTCGGAGTGTAGAATGTCGGGACTGGCTTTTACTTAAGGGAATGAGGAAACATGAAGGAAACATAAGGGAAATGAGGAAACAGGGAATGAGGGGGCGGGTGGGGTGGGCTACTCTGTTTTTGGTGGGATGTAGTATATGATCGGCAGCATGCAGCAAAGTTTAGATTAATATTTAAATATGAAATTAACAAACGCAAATATATACCCAACACGATAAACAAGGTCAAACAACTGCGAAATACAAAGATAACTCTAACATTGTATTGTACATGTACATGTATAAGCAGGGGGTGAGAGTTCGAGTCTCGCTCTCGCCTCCCTGAAATTAAAATGAGGCTGAAATAAGCAGCACGTGTACTTGTCTAGTTCATTCCTTCTTTGTCATGATTCTAAATGTCTGTGACTGTTAAATCACAACCAGCCTTGTGAATTTTCTTCTTTATCATATGGCTCTTAGTTGTCATAAATCTTCTATTTTGTCATCTTCACATAATTTGTTCATTATCAACTGGAAAAGACCATCCCATCTCTCATACATAGAGAACATAATGGAATACACGGTTCAATGCACTCGTGCCATACGGCGGCTCCGCACGTGCACCGCACTGAATGGACTCAAAATGGCGTCAAATCGTTAGTTTGTCGCGACTCTCTCTATAAAGGGACTCTATGAAGACGATGTTGCCGCCAAGATAACAGATCTGAAGGCAGGCTCATGAACTGGCCAAACGATTTATTATATCAATTATATACAATTTTGCTTTTGATTTTTTGCTCATACCAACGCTTCTGATAATACTCCAAACTCTCTTCTCGGTATCCAAGGCCAACTCCACACATGGCTTCCCGACTTCCTCGACTCTCGTACCAATGAGTGGCTCTCAATGCAATCCTTTCATCTCCCCTCCCTGTCAAGGCCGGAGTCCCCAAGGCGGTGTTCTCGTCCAGTCACACATCTGATCTGAATCAATGATCTCTGCCTCTCTGGAAAATCCTCTTTATATATTTGCTGATGATTCCGCCTTCTACATACATCGCTCATCCTTCAGGCAGACGGGCTGCAGCCTCTTCCCTTCTTCAGACATTGACAAAATCAAAAGATGGTCAAAGACTTGGAATATGTCTTTCAATCCTGATAAATCTCACAATCTCACACTGCTCTATCACCGAAAGGACCTTCTGGCAAACCCTCCTCTTTACTTTCTGAACCTTACTATTGAGGAAGTTCAGTCATTCAAACTCGTGGGTCTCACCATCAGCTGTGATCTTTCTTGGGCAAACCAGATTTCAAAGTTGGCCTCCAAAGCCAACCGCCGACTGGGCATCCTCCATCGTACAAAGTCCTTCCTTCGCACACCTGAGCTCCTGACCACTTACAAAGCTTTAGTCCACAGCCTGATGGAGTACTGCTCTCCCCTCTGGGCTGGTTCCTGCCTCAAATCTTGCTCAGCTTGATGCCAAGGAAACCAAGGCTTTCAAGATCATCGGAATCTTTCATGATGAAGGTGAGTCTATGTGTCTATCGCTTCGCCGTCGCAAACAGGTCGGTGGTCTCTTTGTTTTTACCGCCTCCTCTCTGGTCTGACACCCTCTGCTCTATCGTGCTTCGTCGCCTTCCCCCAGGATCCTAGGACGCGTGCGGTCCACCATCAACCCCTTGTGGTGACACTCCCAAATCCAGAATCTGCTCACCTGCATTCATTTCTTCTCTTTTTCCAACTGTGGAACCAAATTCCACATTCTCTAAATCACATTCTTCCCTCCAGGTCTTCAACAGCTGTTCATCACCATCTCTTATCATCCCCCCTCCCCATCTGAAGTAATGAACTTGTCAACCCCATTAACCCTCCCCCAACCCAAGATCACCTTTTACCTGGATCCAGTTTTTCTTCCTGAGAGTTTGCTTCTGTTCTTTTTTGTTCCTTCCATGCACCTCCCCAACCTCTCATTCCTCCCCACATCCTTATTTGTCAAAGTCTCCAAGTTTCTCCCTCAACTCTGCTGTTGATGTCCCCTCTCTTTCTCTGTTCCTGTTTTATGTTGCGTCCTGATCTGTTTGTGTTCTCGCTCTCCGCGAGGCTTGAGTTTAAAAAATGCATTCCCACCCCACAATGGCCATTGGTACATCAACACAGGAGGACATTAAACACGGACATCATCATGTTGGATTGAAAATTGAAACGTAAAAAAGTCTTCTTCTCCAAAACCGCTTAACAGATCGATGCAAAACTTCACACATGTGATCAACTTGCCATGGGGGATATCGTTTGAATTTTATTTTTTCACATTACCTTCATTGATGAATTATGCCTTAACGTGCGCAAAAGTGGTCGCTAAATATCCTAATAATCAATGAGTAATCAATAAAGCTGCGTATAATGGCAATGTATGTGACATAACAGGGTGCACGGTGATACGGGTATGCGGGCATCATCGCGGTGGTCATCGTAGTAGCGAGCTCAGTTAACGAGTTCAGAATGAGCACACGGGGCGAGACTCGCGCCCTACCGATGCCGTGTAGTTTTAATGCCAGTTTGCTTGGACAGTGTTCTCGCCAGGGCTGTGCCCTCAGATTGGTAGCTTCCTGTGCCTCAAGTTTGGTTGCAGTTGGCGGTGAGAAATCCCTGTTCGGGGTGAGGTCTCGTCATAGAAATCGATGACATTTCAACCTCGTTTTTTCAAATTTGATCACGTGGCCAATTTGTCAGGCGGTGCACTGAAAAATCAATCGCCAAGGTCCTTGATGCCAAGTTTGAGTTTCCGTTTGTGTTTCCTCCGCAGTATCGAACAATGTCCATCATCGTGGGGAGGCTGACTTTGTGTTTTCTCTCACACTCCAGCAAGCGACACTATTGAGCAGTAACTGTGAGGCAGCCTGCTGTGAATTAAATTTCATTTCCTGTCTTTGCTCTTATTTACTATTAATTTAACATCCTGATTTTTAAGACTGAAAGATGCTTTAAAAATGTTTTTTTTTTTTTTTGCAATATTTCCTGCAGCAGGAGTCACGTCCTGTAGTTCGCAAGAGGCTGTGTTCTTCGTTCTTGTGTTCTACACTCTCACTATGTCTCTCCGAAAGCATCGTCTGGAACCCCCCCCCCAATCTGCTTCTCAACAATCTCCTTGAAGAAGTCCTTTCATTCAAGCTTCTGGGTCTCACTATCTGCCATAATCTTTCCTGGAAAGCCACATTTCCAAGCTGGCCTCCAAAGCCAGTCACTGGGAATCCTCCGTCGTGCAAAGTCCTTCCTCGGCCCACCTGAGCTCCTGACCACGTACAAAGTTTTCGTCTGCAGCCTGATGGAGTACTGCTCTCCCCTCTGGGCTGGTGCTCCTGCCTCTCACCTTTCTCGGCTTCACGCTATGGAAACCAAGGCTTTGTGTTCTTTGTGTGTTGTTTTGAGTATGTTGTGATCGTGATTTGTGTCGGGGCTGTGGAACTGTGTTTTATAAGGTTGTAGTTGTGTTCGTAACACTTTTAGCGGGTATTTTTGTTCGTTTGTTGAAAGAAGCAGGGGGAAGGCCGAGTGTTAAGTTTAGCGTTTAAGTCAGTTGGGGTGTTGGGAGTGTGGGGTCGAAAAGGGGATAAATAGAGACCGAAGGAGAAAAGGAAAGAGGAGTTCATAAAATGTGATAGATGCTCAATGTGGGCCGTATCAACAATAGGGGAAGCAGAGGGTTCTGTTGTAGGAGGTGAGGAAATATCCCACTTGAGGATGATGGTTATTACAAGGTTGAAGGAACAGATTGATAATTATTTACAGCAAGGAGTAGATTGAGAAAAAATTGTAGATAATAGTTGTTTACGGTTGTGGAGTGAGGTTGCTGAGGATATTGGAAGCGGTGACGGTGCAGCGGGAACAGGCGGTGGTGATGGTGCACTGGGAGCAGGCGGTGGTGACGGCGCAGTGGGTGCAGGCAATGGTAACGGTGCACTGGGAGCAGACAATGGTAACGGTGCAGCGAGAGCAGGCAGCTGTGGAGGTGCAGCGGGTGCAGGCAGTGGTGGCGGTGCAGTGCCGTTTATACGCTTTCATCTCCCAGCCACCTGTTCCTCGTCCCACCCCGAAAGGCGGGTGACCTCGAGTATTCATCAGCTCCTTGTTTAATCAAATCACAGTCTCTTCAATGACAATTTTATCACTCTCAACATCTCATCCTTAAAGTTACTTTTTCATAATTTCTCTCTTTCTTTCTTTCTTTCTCTTTCTCTCTCTGTTTTGCTTGTTGCATGAATGCCAAACAGGCCAGCCAAGACCCTTGGGATGGCAATGTATCAATACAGTGGACATGCTTACCTGTAATTGCAGCTGGTTCTGAACAAGTTTTCTGAATTTTCATCACGACACGTTTGCACTTTGATTGATGACTAAAAGTGATTATCAGGAATGTTTTGTTTTTCAAATCCTTTTTCCTTTTCCGCAGGAACACAACGCTGATTACAACTCAAGTTCATCTCCGGTGAGTGATCTTGGTGAGCTTGGAATACAAACGTGGAAGGAAATGCCATTAAATTTACTGTTCAGCCTGGTGAGGTGTGCGCTCCACGAGTGCCGTTCTGGTTACATCATGACCTCCAAAGGCTGGACTTAAAAGTAATATCCATCAATGAATGTACGTGTTCACGGACAAAAATGTTGGGTAATTTTTTCAAGTATTTAGTCACAGCGAGATCACCATGGTGACATGTTTTTAAGGAGTGTATGTGGAGTGGAGGGTATGTGGTGTGTGTGTTGCATGTTTGATTACAGGGTTTTTTTTTGGGGGGGGGGGTTCTAAACGGTACTTTCGGAGAGACATAGTGAGAGTGTGAGATTTGTCCGGATTGAAAGACATGTTCCACGTGTTTGACCAGTTTGTGATTTTTCCAGATCTGCCGAGAGCGAAGAGCTGCTGCTTGCCGGTCTGAGAGATGAAGATGGTACGGCAGAGGGTGGAGTCATCAGCAAAGAGATAAAGAAGATTTTCCAGAGAGTCGGAGAGATCATTGATGAAAACCAGAAAAAGAAACAGGGCCCAGAACGCTACTTGAAGAACCCAGCCTGGACAGGAAGATGGGATGAAAGAACTCCATTTAGGGCCACCGTTGGCTGCCGACAAGAAGAAGTCCTCAAGCCATGAGTGGAATGTCCTTGGGTACCATAGAAGAGAGTTTGGTGAGCAGGGCAGGTGCCATCCGTATTGACAGTACACGATATGTCTGTGATATGCTCTGTCTCATGTCTGGCATTTCGTACCTCCATCCATGTTGACATATTCCAGGGTAGAGTGATCCTGTCTAACCAAATTGATGATCTGAAATCAAGCCATTGGAGAAGAGGAAGATTTAATGTCTGAAGCGATGATGGATTCCATAACCTTGCTGATGATTGGCAACAGGCTGATTGTCTGTAGTGCAGGAATCTGTTTCACACCTTTTTCGCGCAGGCATATGTTTGCTGATTTCAAGCAAAAGGCAGATGACCTGGAGCAAGTGAGTAGAACAGAGAGAAATGAGCAAGAGCAGAGATGGTTTTTAGGACATGTGGCTGATGCCGTCCTGGACCGTTTGCACAATATAAAGGTCAACTTCTGTTCCCCTCCTGTCTTTCCTTGATTCTTCATCAAAAGTTGTGTTATTTTATTTTGGTCATAATTTGGCACCTTCCTGTTTTTGCCTTTTCTCTGATTTTTTTGGTTGTTCCATTTTGCTTTTGTTTCAGATTTTGTTTGCTGAGACGAGATATCCCCAGAAGACTTGTTTCCAGATGCATTGGCTGTGACGTCAATGGCGTGGCTTTCCCGTTGGTAAGATGAACACGAATATGAAACATGTCGTCGATGTATTCTTCGTTCAACATCTCGATTCATCGCACCCTGGGTTAGCATGAAGGAGAATAACAATATTTTAGTTAATTATTTAACCTGCCAGATGCCTATCTCAAAGCATTTCACCTTTCCCCCACTCCAACCCACTTCCTACCTGCTCAGAAACACTAAACACTTCCAATTTTTTTTATTTATTATTTTCTGCGGAGCTTTCCAGGGTGCTTACGTTGAACCCTGTCTGAGCTGGAGGGGTCAAAATCCTCTCCTCCCTCGTCGATTTTCACGATGACTTCTGAACCGCCGCTGATCAGAAAAATTTCCTTCGTGACTTCTTTCGAGTCTCGTGAAAATATTTTATTCCAAATTTCGCGAAAATCTCAGCGAACAGTTTCCGTTACATGATGCTTGGGTAACGTGCACGACCGTTTCGCGTGTTTCGCGAACAAATACAACAGTGACTTAAACAATAATCCATTCATAACAAATCCTCACATAATCATTACATCTCACTTACCGGAAGTCAATTTGTATCCTCAAAACATCCATAAAAATTCGTGAATCGGAAAATCCCACACATTGCATATTTGGATAATTTATGCAAATTGTGGCCAACGTATGAGTCAACCGCTCGAACAAATCATAATTCGAACATTGACGAATGATCCCTTTCCCATTTCGAACCATTTTGAGATGGATCTTTACCCAAATCACTTCCGAAGAAGGGCGGAAGATTGACAAAAAAAACGATGCATAAATTAAGCACGGTATTTTATGATTAATTTTACATGTTAATTTAAAAGTAAACAAGTTTTGAAAAACTTAAAAAGTAAACAAGTTTTGAAAATCTTCTCATAAAAATTACAATACACATCATTTTAGAGTTTATAAAACACACACTTTGACATCATCTCCACCACGCTGCCTTGTTTATGCTTATGCCGGATCACAAACCACCTCCAGACGAACTCCTTTGGGAAATTGCATTTATAAGAATATAACTTTTTTATTTGTTTTTTTTTACATCTTTGTGAATCGATTAGCAATGTTTATTATATTGTTGTCCACTGTAATTATCGGTCCGTAAGCTACCTCGTTTCGAACGTGTGCAACTCTTTGTTGCTGCACATTACTTATTAGAGCACGCCGCCATCCGAGAGGCCATCACATCACTCAATGCATATACCTGTCACTCGTCTTCAAAACTGTGTGACTGCGTTGGACCGATTGCAACCAGGTGAGACATCCATCGCTTGCACTTCTTTTCATCTGTTTTTGAAATTTGCACACCTTGCTGTTTGGCTGCACTCAGAAGGAAACATTCCTGAAACCGGGCCGTGCGATAATACCTTCACGTTTCGAAGGATCGAGCGCGTTGTGGAAAAATAGCGGTGTTCAATGTGGAGGTGGTGCACGTCATGTGGTTGGCTAGTCAATCTCACATTGGCTGCTCTTTGAACCGTGTTTGCCTTTTTGTGTACGCTTAAAGAAGCACGTAGGTGGCATGATTAATTTACGATTCGTTGATAATTACCATTGTGCTAATGTTTTATTCTGATTCTCGAAATTTTTCGATAATTTTGTTCATTTGGAATTATATACTGATACTGTGTAATGGATTGTTCATTCGTCGTCCTTTCCAGTTGCCCAGTTTGAGCTGTCGAAAACGACCGCAACGCGAACCGAGCAAAGGTGCCGAGTAAGTCCCCGACTTGTGTTTCACTTACAACGCTCGTGGGGACCGTGGAATTCGCCAGTGAAAGCGCGGATAGACGCCCCTGACGATTAGATTTGCGAGCAACCATAAGTCACGAGCGTGTTACTAATGTGTTTCAATTGCACTCCAACAACACTGCAACACAGTCAAAACAACCACCAAACAAAGCAGCCAGAAACAAGGAATTCACGCGGACCAGGATAGTAACGATAACAGCATGTTCGGCTCAGGGGAAGGATGACATGAAGCAATAATGAATCGGCAACAATCGAACAAAGGAATTACAAACTAAAAAGCATCTGAAAATGCAAAGCTCGTCCGCGTCCGCGTCCGCGCTCCGCTTTGTCTCAAACTAACTTGATTGAAAACGACAGTTAAAAATATATTATAGATTTTATTAACTTGTGTCTCTGCAATTCTCATTATTAACGCTTGTTGAGATTTGATGACAAAAGCTCAATTGATAAAAAAAAAAGTTCCGGCCCTGGACACGGACACTGGATTTCAATGGAAAACAAGGATTTTGTATTGAAAACAATTTTGGCCGGTTCACGATGACGTCATCCTACAATCCTGTTCCGCGTGGGGAGTAGAATAGGTGCCAAGATGTAAAAGAAAAAATTTCCGATCAGTGGTTTCAGAGATGTATGTTTTAATGTTTTTTGCGTTTAATCCAAGATGACCACCATACCATGTGACCTATGACGTCACAATTACCCATTTAAATGTTCTCCATTAAGGTCACTCCGACACTGAAAATTTTGTGTCAAGCGATCGAGTCGCTGCTGAGAAAAAAAAAATGTAAAAAATATAGGAGGCCATGAAGATGACGAAATAATAATAATAATATGAAAATTATTAAAAACAAAATTATTAATTTGTCTTCTCCATATTCTCATAACAAGTTTCGTTGAAAATTTGATGACAAAAGCTCAAATGAGGAGGGGGGGGACAGGCTAAATGAACAATAGCAAAACCCCTTAACCCCTACCGAACACACGCTCTCGATACAAACAAGACTGCTCAGTTTCTCGGTAAGTAAATCGACTAAAAGGTAAGTACACGTTGAAAGGAATTGGACAATAGGTGGGATATTATTTTGAAAACTACCGATAAGGTTGTGAACCAACGACTCTAAGTCAATACACCACTTACTTAATGAATAGCAACAAATAAATAATTGCTGTTTGTTTATTTTAGTTTTTTCCGAGGAAGTTGGTCCCACTTGTTGTTGGTTTTTTGTCCACTTGTTCTGCAGAACTACTCGACTATCTATTGAGCTCGTGAAGCAGCTCACGCCAGCCTTTCTACTCAACGGCTCGGCAGCAAGGATATGCATCCTGAGCATCCGTGCACTGGGTAAGGTGAACGTTTTACCCCCACGCACTCGAAGCAACAACGGGGCGTTAAGCAGTTGGTGAGTTTGTCTGTCTGTCTGTCTGTCCACAACGTCAGTTTATGATTGAGGAACAACTTGATTCGATGAACGTGTTATTCGAACACGATTCTACGTCAATCAAGAAAACGAACCTGCCTCAGCAGAACCTCGGCTCTGAATTTGTCCCATCCCACAACGCAGAGAGGAGAGAGAACATATTTTTTTTACTCTGTCCCCCCTTGTCTGCCAATCATCAAAATTGAAAATCATTCCAAAAAGGAAACTTACTGCGTTTAAGGATGGCATAAAGAACACAAACAACAGGCACGAAGAACGAAAGCACGTGTTAAATAAGGTGGTATCCACCGGCGTAAACCTCAGAATTGTTTTTTTTTGTCCCCACAACCATCAAATATTATTTATTTAAATAGAATATACTCTTAACACTGTAGACCAAATCGCCTTTTAGCACTTTCAAAAACCCTTTACCTAGCCTGGAGGACCGGCACACGTATCTTTTACTTCTGGTAGACGTGCCGCAACGCCCTTCTCAACCGACCCTTGCCAACAGTGACTGAGCAAAATATTACAGCATTTACGTCATCACGACCCAATCACTTTGCCACTCCAGACCCCGCCCATGTCTTGTTTCTCATAGACTGCGTGGGTAGGTGTCGATGAATATTGTAGTTCTTTTTTTAATTATCAGTTCCCGAGCACAGGTTCCTGGCGTCGCCCGATGCTGTTCTAATCCTGTTTGCATTTGAAGAAATCTAAATTTTTTGGGGAGAGGGAGGGGCTAAAACACCTCCCTGTGCCCTCTAAGGAATGGGGTCGGGGATCATTTAATATTACCTTTCACATCGCTAAAAAGCTTCGGCACTACAGAGATTTTTTTAAATATCCAAAATGTCCAACTTTGGTTTTTCGAAATTTGAAAATCTTTTGTTTTTTGCTTAAAAACACTACCCGAGGCTCACTGGAACCTCTGAAAGTTACGAACATCCGTTCGGCCATCTCTTTGAGAAATGGCGAAAGAACAGACAGGCAGACAGAAAAAAACATCTCTCCTTAGTATCGATTTCCGTCTCGACACGGTGCTAGATTTGCCTAAGGTCTCGACATGTGTTCTTACAACACCCTCGAGTACAGCTTGAAAAGGAAAACTTTTTTCCCATGAAAGACGTGCAAAGGACAACAAAGAAATCGTTCGGTTGGAAAGCAGTGGACCTTGCAGGTGTAGTTGTTTGTGATGTGATTAAACTTGTGCAGATACATGAAAAGTGACATTTGGCTACTTAAGTATTGATTTAAGTTAAATGCATACTTTTTTGAGCTCTCGGAAAAAAAAAACTTGTTGGATAACACACAAAACAACTAGAACGCACTCGCGTAGAGCGCACTACCTCCACCATGTTAAACATTCACGGTTTTTTAACCACTGATGGCCGGATGTGGATCCGGACATGCACCAATAATCGGACTTGTTCTTGTCTTCTACCCAACTCATCCACAACTTTTGAGAGATCATGTTATATTCGTTTTTGTCCCCATCTCTCGATGTGAAGAATCACTTGAAAAAAATTAAATAATTCTCTTGTCAGGATCCAGATTCAGATCTTCACCAAAATCGAATCAATTGTCCTTGTCACACACCAACCTGGCCACCACCTCCGGTTGCAGAGGTAGAGATAAGAGAGACATCATCGCGTGTTGGAACATTAATAATGCTTATAAATGCTTCCTTTTGAGATTGAGTAGAGCAGCCGCAGCCCGTCCGGTTCTGCAACTTGACGTGACTGATTTCACAATTCCTTGTGATGTGTAAAAGTGTTTTATTCCCCCCCCCCCCCCCCCCCCACAGTCAGAGAAAAACTGAAAACACATTCAGGCACTGAAGTTGCAACACAAGGCCTGCGTGTGTCTCTCATTTGTCCGGTGAGTTTCGAACGTGCACCATGGATCTCTCTGTCGACATTGTTACGAACACAATGCGTTGGAGAAGTGTTTAAACCGTTTATTTATTTAATGCTTTGTGTGCATAGTCGAGGCTCTTGGAAGAGCTTGCGTACTGACAGTCAAGACGTAACAGACAAAAACGGGACGCAAAAGGAGCAGTAGAGACCAAAGGAGCAGTCGAGAGAGAGAGAGAGAGAGAGAGAGAGATGAGAAGAGAGAGAGAGAGAGAGAGAGGGAGAGAGAGAGAGAGAGGGAAGCACTAACAGACAGAGATGAAGCCAAGAAAGAGGGAGACTTGGACACTTGGAACAATTGGTTGGGACAGGAGAGAGATGCATGTTGTCCGTGACAAAATGGACACAGAAGGAAGCTCTAGGAGGAAAAAATTGAAATTTGGAAGGAGAGGGATGGTGAGAAAAGATCATGTGTTGGATTGGGAAGATCTAGATGGTGGTGAACTTACTGTCTTCAAACCCGGATGAAGAAAACGAGATGAAGAGGAGTGGAATTTTTGTTTCAAGTGGGGAAAAAAAGAGGAACAAATAAGGGAGGTGAGTCGTGATACTGGATTGAGGATGTTTTCATTCCAGAGTGGGTGTGGTGGACCGTTCTGAGTTTGCAGAAACCGGTGGGGGAAAAAGGGGGGGGACAAAGCATGGAAAGCAGCAGAGGGAGCACAGACCAAGGGGAGGAAGTCCTCCATCAAGCTGCGGAGAAGGCCTTGTTCGGTGGATAGGAGTTGAGGTGTGTTAAGGAAGGACATGTACGACGGAGGATGCCCAGTCGGCGGCTGGCTTTGGGACCTTTTCATCAAATTCCGACTCATGCTTATGTTTTCATCCTTCATCGGTGGTTATCTCGAATGATGTGCTTGATGTTTTGATTTTTTTATCTGCTCCATGATTAATATCTAAATGTCCTGGTTAGCGTATAATGATAGAGAAGATGCATTACCAAACGAATATTTTGCATCTTCCCCGTCTCTCATATCCCACTCCAACTTCCTTTCCCACATGTTCTCATGAACACACATGGGACCGTCCCGTTTTGACCTTGCTCTTTTGATGGCGTGGCCTTGGCGATCGTCTGCAGCTGGGAAAGATGCGCATGACATTCCGTGCCGAGGCTTCACGTGCAGCCACCTTCAGTGCTTCGACACACATCTTTATTGCAGATGAATAAGAAGAAACCCACGTGGCTGTGCCCGATCTGTGACCGAGAGGCGACGTATGATGTCCTCGTCATCGATGGGTCGTTGCACATCCCCATTGTTGCTGCGTCTTCATAAATCACTTCATTGTGGAGTCTCTTGGAGATTATTCAATCTTCATATTACTTGCACGTCCCCTTCCGTATTCCCCATCTCATCAATGTGTATGCGTTTGGAATTCCACTTTGTTTGTGTACACGTAGTCGAGGCTCATGAAGAGTTAGTACTGATCACTGAAACGATAGGAGGGGGAAAACTTCAACAGCAGAAGCGGATGGCCAAGACAGACGAGGGAGACAAACAATGTGGTGTGGAAGGGGGGCAGGAGAGGCATGTATGGGTGGACAAGATGAATACAAAGGAAACTCTCAGGAAGGAAAACTGCAAATTGCAAGAGAGGATCGGGTGTCCCCACGCTCCTTCACCAATTCAAGGTCTTTTGTGGAGGGACTGAGTCTTAGTGCTTTCCACTCCAATAGTTTTGATTGAAGAAAACGCCTCCACATTCGGAGGAAACAACTGTCAGTGCGTATCCGAAATGATGCACATCCGGTTTCAGTAATTAATTGATCTCCATTCAAACGGAGCTCTGATGTTATCTTGTGCGTCACCAGATTATCCTCATTTGGGAGTCAGTGCTGTCCAGAAATTGTCATGTTCAGGTGAAATCCTCACCCGTGCTGTGCCTTATACCCTCAACCGCAGGAGGAGAGGGTATTGCGTTTGGTTGTTTGTCTGTCTGTCTTGTTTGTCTGTTTGTCCACAGATAAATGATAATACACAAGGAAATTAGAAACAGGTGGGGATCATTTACAGCCCATCCATCGTGCCTGCGGCACATCAGCACCACACATTTATCAACACCAGATCACAATAGAAAATGCAAAATGTTTTCTTTTTAATGTTTTTTGTAGTTTTGTATAATTTTTTTATATTTATTTATTATTATTATTCATATTTTTATTTTTTCCAGGAAGGTCTTTTTAATGATTCATGGCGAAAACTTAACACTGAGTTGTGGATGTAACGACTTTTGTTTTTTAATGCCTTTGATGACAACGCCCTCAACCCAATCGTCCCTTTCCCTCCTCCCTACAGGTATTTTGTGAAATTTGAAACTCGTGCCCAGAGCGATGGAATCCAGCTTCTTGAAGTGGCTTCTTGCGCGTCCTTCCAAACCAAAAAATCAACGCCAAGGTATTTCGTCAACACCTTCAAGCCACTATTCTTCAGACGGTACT
>JAXMNL010001939.1:0-14543 GCA_035128595.1 Eptatretus atami
TCATTGTGATGTAAGAAGGTCAAGTGGTCCAAGTGTAAGGGTCTCAGCGTCTTATCTGTCTGAAGGTGTAAGGGTCTAAAATGTGTTCAGGTCTGAGGGGTTTTTGGGTCTTCACGCGTTCTGAGTCTTATGGGTGTCACGGTTTTTTGGGTTTTTGGGTCTTTATGGTCTTCGGGGACTTTGGGTCATTTGTGAATAGACTGACATGCACATGTGGAAGTCCACTTGTTGATAAATCCAGATATTCCTGTGTTTGGAGTTTGGTTTGAAACCTGTGCTTAAAGTGCATTAATATTAAGTTTTTAAATTTAGAATTATTCTCACTGCAGAGTTCAACAATCATCGTAAACATCATCAAGATATTTAACCCTCGCCGAGGAAGAGGGTATTGGTTTGGCGTCGTTTGTTTGTCTGTCTCTCTGTTCTATCTTGCGTCTGTTGTCCGCATGACTTTCGTGTCATTTCTCTGCAACGCTATGTGCGATGGAGACGCAAATTTTCACCTTCCGGTGCGACGTACATCATGTAGTGTTTTAATGCATAATTATGACGTCAATTAGGTTCAGTGGCTCATTGTTAGAAAATTAACGGAGAAAATATTGGATTGTGTAATCTCGTGAAAGCGCATGCATCGAAGTTGAAAATTGTAAACTGGACGAGCAGCAGGGTGTCTCCTCATCAGGAGGAAAAAGTTGTAGAATTTTTTAAAAAGAGATTTCATCGATATTAGCCGTTCGTGTTCTGACGTCATAATGCATATGTAGAACCACATCTGTCCGTATGAAAATTGAGGGTCATCTTGGGCTAAAAATGGGAATACACAAGGAAAAATTTAAAGGGGATTGCAGTCATCGGTACATGATTCGGCCAGCCCGTATTATTAACTAAACATAACGCAACAAAAAGTCACAGGGTGAACAAGTTTGTTGAGGAAATAATATTGATCGTCCAATGGACTTGACAGCCATATTGGTATGAAAGAAGAATTATTAAATAATGCTTCCCTGGAACCGCTTTATCAATCTTTACGCATCCAAACTTTTGAATTAAACATGACACTGATTCGTATCTGGGGAGAGGCGACACTCACTTTAATGATCTAGTCGTAATGGGGAATGTATGTTAGGTCTCTGGATACGTAAATCGGCATCGCATTCTGGTCCCGTAGGTGAGCATATTTTTTTAAGTACACATATAGTTAGCCCAAACCCATTGATTTAGAGGGAATTATGTGATTCTCGCGCTGCGACTCCTTTGAGTACCGTTTTCTTTTCTATGTTATTTTAACGACAAAGCTCGCCCGCAGCAACAAAACCTTGTGAAAGCCAACCAGAACTAACGGCAAGGCGCCAACCAGCGCTCCAATTACCCTCACACACAACACCACCCTCTTCGCACTACCCCCGCTGAACGAACGCATCCTCCACGGTCCACTACGACGGTTTCGCGTTGGAAGCCGTGGCGATACGCAACGAGGAGAAAAGAAGAAATGGCACAACGGTGGCGCGCTGGATTTTTTCCCGCCTGTTTCCTTCCCCCATTCTTCCTGTGCCCGGGGCCAGGATGGATTTTCCTCGCCCCTCCGCATGGTGCGGGGAGGGGGGAACGAAGAGGGACGCCGCTTTTCTCGAAGCGCCTCGAAGGGGGTGGCCAAAGACAAGGCGTGGCGAACAGGCGGGCGCGCGTAAAGGCGGGCGGCGCGCTGGCGATCTGGTCGTGAGCTTCTGTCTCGCGGTGCCTCGTGACTGGTGCTTCTTTTCGTCTGCCTTCGTCCGTGCTTGTTCTTTTTTCTGGTCTGTCGGTTGTGTCTGTGGGGTCGTGTACTCATCGTGCTTCGTCGTGGCGTGGGGGAGCCTCACAGGTAACAGAGCAGGCACGAGGCAGCAGGCCGTGAGATGCTTCGCCGACACCCGTCTGAGCGGGAGAGTCAACCAGGCCAGACGGACACTGTTGGACGTCGAGGACGGTTGCCAAGGAGCCGACACCAGAGGCAAGCTAGAGCATCTTTCATTTTGCTTAGGGGTTCTGTTGTGAACGCTGTGTTTTGTGCTGGGCCGTGTCCGAAAAAGTAGATACTGACGCAGTCGTGGCCGTGTGTAAGCGATTCGGAGGTTAACTCTTTTTTATGTGATAATAGTGGCGCATTTTGATAGGAGTGGGCATAAATAGCATTGCTTTATTTGTGCTATTTTGGAATGTGTAAATAATGCGGTTCTTGTTGAATTGCTTCCCCGTTGAGTCTGACTGACAAGGTCCATGATTGCGCATCGTTGTGGGCTGCTCTTTGTTGCGTCATTTGTCTTGTCTCAACCCCGAGGGTATAAAATCCTAAAGGGTTTGAGTGGGCGCGGGACGCCCAGAACTAATTAATCCCAGAACGTCAGAGGCTGAGGATAACACCGCTCGATTATCTCGATACGACGAACGGACCGTATAGCGTCCGTGTCCGACAAAGTCGAACTCGGCGACGGTGCATCGCCCGGTTTACATCGCGTGGGTACTTAGTAGGGTCGAGTTGGCGAACAACCCTATCCCACGCGGGTGGCCGATTGGCCACGATCGTGGTGAGGCGAAAGCCCACCGTGACTGGCTTCCCGGCGTTAGTCCGAGGGGTCACGACGTGAATGTCCGTCCGGATGGCGACGCTGTCGCGATTCGATTACAGTGGGGAGAAACAATATTTGATACACTGCCGATTTTGCAGGTTTTCCCACTTAACAAAGCACGTAGAGGGTCTGTAATTTTTATCATCGGTACACTTCAACTGTGAAAGCGGAATACTAAAACAAAATCCTGAAATCACATTGTATGATTTTTAAATAGATTAATTTGCATTTTATTGCATAATAAGATTTGATACCTTACCAACCAGTAAGAATTTCCGGCTCTCACAGACCTGTTAGTTTTTGTCTTCAGAAGCCCTCCCATTCTCACTCATTACCTGTCATTAACTGCACCTGGTTGAAGCTCGTTATCGCATAAAGGCAGCTGTCCACAACTTCAATCAATCAGGGACTCCAACCCTCTCCACAATGGCAAGACCGAGAGCGTCCTAAGGACATCAGGACAAAATTGTAGACTTGCACAAGGCTGGGTCTGTCATGGCACTGGTACGATGGCCACATATTACGCGTGACAGCGTCTGTGTGGTGAGAAGGCACAACTGTATGCCGCAATTATTAGAAAATGGAAGAAGTTCAAGATAACAGTCAATCTCCCTCGGTCTGGGGCTCCAGCAAGATCCTCACCTGTGGAGCCTCAATGATCATGAGAAAGGTGGGGATCAGCCCAGAACTACACGGCAGAACCTGTGTCAATGCTGAGAGCTGGACCACAGTATCAAGAATACCATAAGTAACACACTACGCCGTCATGCGATTAAAATCCTGCGCGCACGCAAGGTCCCTCTGCTCAAGCAGGGCATGTACAGGCCGTCTGAAGTTTGCCAAATGACCATTGGATGATTCCAGAGGAGGAATGGGAGAAGGTCATGTGGTTGATGTAGACCAAATAGAGCTTTGGTTTATAAACTCCACTCGCCGTGTTTGTAGGAAGAAGAAGGATGAGTACAACCCCAGAACACCATCCCAACCGTGAAGCATGGAGTGAAACATCATTCTTTGGGGTGCTTTTCTGCCAAAAGGGACAGGACGACTGCACCGTATTGAGGGTGAGATGGATGGGCATGTTCTCGGAGACTTGGCCAACAACTCCTTCCCTCAACGAAGAGCATTGAAGATTGGGGCGTGGCTGGTCTTCCAGCCATGACAATTGACCCGAAACACACAGCAGGGCAACTAGGAGTGGCTCCGTAAGAAGCTCTCAAGGTCGGAAGTGGCGAAGCCAGTCTCCAGACCTGAACCAATAGAAAATCTTGGAGGTAGCTGAAAAGTGTGTTGCCCAGCGACAGCCCGAACCTGAAGGATCTGGAGAAGATCTGTATGGAAGGAGTGGGCAAAATCCCTGCTGCAGTCTGTAAACCCTGGTTAAGAACACAGGAACGGTTCTGATCTCTTGTATGCAAACAAAGCGTTTCTGTCCAAATATTAAGTTCCGTTTTTGATGTATCAATACTTATTTCATGCAATAAATGCAAATTAATTTTTAAAAATCATACCAATGTATTTTAGAATTTTTGTTTTAATTCCGTCTTTCCACAGGTTGAAGTGTACCTATGATAAAATGACAGACCTCTCCGTGCTTCTGTAGTGGGAAAACCTGCGAAAATCGGGCAGTGTATCAAATACTGTTTCTCCCCACTGTACGTGGCCGATCGCACGCCGGGCGGACCGAAAATCGTAACAGATTATGGTTGCGAATTCTCGCGCCCTGTCGGCGTTCCGGCGATCGGCCACGTGACTCGAATCGCGGACCGCCTCGCCCACCGGACGGGACAATTCAGTCGGTGGACCCTCCCGGCTACGCCGGGATCCAGTCACGGGTGACCTTTCGGCCTCACCACAAACCCAGTCCGCATTCGTACCCGCGCGGAATAGGTGAATCGCCGAAAGTCATATACCTAAGTACCCGCACGGGTAACTACAGGGGTTGCTAACCTCGCCACAGGGCCGATTCGGACACGATCCGCTTAAGCGGCTCTTTCCGGGCTAACGGTAACGAGCGGTGTATCGTCGGCCCTTGACGGTTCAATTAATCTATCGGGCGTCCGCGCCCACGACGAACCCTTTACTGAAACAAGATGGAGACCCAACGAAGCAAGGACGCAGCGAAACGGAGGGAAAGAATTCAACAGATAGCAATTTTATTTTACAACACGACAACGAAATAGCACACATTAAAAGCAAACAGTCAGAATAAGCAATTGCACATATATCAAATAAAAGACAAAAGAATGCCACATTATATCAAAAGACCAAAAAGAAGCAGAGCTATACCGAATACGCGGAACACACGCGACCATTACACAATTCTTACTTTGCTGGACAGGCCGCCACACACACACTGCCAAGCAAAACCCAAAAAGAAAATGGAAGTCGACTTCCTGAGGTGGTTGAGTCCTCCGGCGACCGTCACTCGCCGTGGCGCCGCGAGCTCTCTCCGTGCCGAAACCCGGAAGCGAGCAGAGAGAACCAGAACAAAACCCTCATTCGCCTCAGTTCTTATGCGCCCGGCGACACGCCCGCTTCTCGGCTCCACTTCCTTCGAGCGGCGCTTCGCAGAAGGGCGGCGGTTCCTCTCGTTTCCCTCCCACCTCCGGCTTGTGGGGGACGTAGGCGAGCCGTTCTGGCGCCGGCCAAGGAAGGAAAAAACAGCGGAAAGCGCAGTCCCGCCCTGGGGACCTCTCCCCTCCCTCTCCTTCGGGCTTCAACGCGCAAACCGTCGTACGTGACGGCCTGAGGATGGCGTTTCGTTGTGTAGTAGCCGTGTCGAGATGGTGGCGGGTTGTGAGGGTTGGCGTGCTGGCGTTGTTGGAAGTGTGGCTTGGTTGGCGTTGTTGTTGGCGTGTGAGTGGGTTGCGTTTGGTTCGAAATAAAGCAGAACAGAAAAACGCCTAACTCAAAGCATCGCGCAGCCCGAATGAATCACCATTAATTCCGTATACAAACGGGTTTGGAGCTAACTACACCATGTACTTCAGAAAATACCTCACCTATGGCGACCTTATGATGTTTGCGACTTGCCACAGCCGTAACACTACCCCCTCCTTTTTACAGACTCGTCCCGAGGTCAATTATCGTGTGCCATCATGTGTAGTGCTCCCCTCGACGTTTTGACCTACGGACCTGAGTGCGACATTCATGGTATTCGTGTCCCCAATAAATAACGAGGGCTGAGTAACTAACTAAACAACTCACTTCATACGACGGACTTAACTGAAATTGCGGCGCTAGACACTCATGCCGGGGGCACACTCATATTACATTAACAATACACACTTAACCTTAACCCCTATAATTTACACTAAACCATGGCCCAAGGATCAATGAACTCTGCAGCGGGAAAAAGAAAAGAGTCAACAGAGCGAACCGGTGCACGCGCCGCCACTGCAGCCGTGTTGCAGCTGCCAACAGGAACAGTTCTGCAGCTTGCACTGTTTGTTGTCGATCCTGGCGCACATTTGAAATGGAACAGGGGGGCAAAGCAAAATTGGAAACAGCTTTGTGAACATGGGCAGTGGGCAGAGCATGGCAAAGGCAAAGGCAAACATAGCCTGCCAGAGAAAAGGCCGTGCAGCAAACACAGCCGGCGGTACGATGCGGCCGGCACAGGCCTTCAGTTAAAACAACAGCAGCCGATGAAGTTGGCCGGCACAGGCCCCGCTACAAACAACAGACAGCCAGCCGATGAATTGCGCCGCACAGGCCCCCGCTACCCACAGCTGCGAGACGAATGAAGTTTGGCCAGCCTTGCCTTGCAGTGGAGGTGGTGGAGGAGGCGGTGGCTGCTGGCACTCGCAGAATGGCGGTCAGACCTGCCTATGTTCTACCCTCCACCTATCGCCTTTTGCCTGTCACTTGTATACCCCACCCCTTAATCTTGTCAAGAAACATTTAGCCCAATTAATTTTTTTGTTTTATTTTCTTTTTATTTCCCTTACCTCCACTATAAAATCGTCCCTAACCCCCTTTATGCGTCCTTGTTCGGCAACCTATCGTCCTAGCCTACTCCAACCCCTACTTCCCTTCCCGGAGGGGAATAAGGGAGAAGCTAGCGTCACTGTGTCGAGGGCCAACCAAGCCTCCAGATGGCCTCCCCAGAGTTCAGCGATCTTTAACCCCAAAGTGGGTCCACAGCCCACAACGAGAGCGAAGGGTATGGATGGTGCGAGGGTACACGTTCCTAATCTACCCGTAACCATACCTTTAAATACCCGCTGGCTTCAAAAAGCCTCTCGCTTACACTATTGTTCTAACAACCAATTCCCGTCGCCTGTTGTGGTGACCTCTCAATTTCGGGCCTTCGCCCTCAAATTTCCTCGTGCCCTTGCCACGTTTTCGTGGCTGGGACGCGTGGCTCCCCCTGGCGGCCGACCCTCTGCCGAATCCCCACGATGGCCCCCCGGGCACTACACTGCTCGAGCCTACAGCTCGCCTTAAAACACGGGGAGTTGCCCCATGCCAACTCCCCTGAAACGCACACGTGGCAGGCTGGCGCCCCGGGCCCTTCCGAGGGTCACCCGCCCACGACCACTGCCCACGCGGCTAACGCGCGCTCCGGGCCCGCACCAAGCCTGCTGGAGCGCACCGTGCCCACTACGCTAACCCGGCCCCCCATGGCCCTTGCTACCACGGCCGACTAGCCGGTGCCCGGGTACCACTAAGCGATACTACGTTCGCGCCACGCTCCCAGCCCGTTCAACAGGGCTCCTGCCACCCCTCAAAAGGTTTCGAGGCCTACACTCCACAACAGCAAAACGACCTCATTTTTCATTATAACTAACCACTAACTCACTCTACATGACCCGGGGTCCCTTGGGCGAGTCACTCCTCCCCCAATCACTCATCGACGATGCATTCCCAACACTCCCTACACTCAGACCGCTGGCCTCACTCACTCACCAAGTTTTCATCCCACAACTCTCAACACACACACGCTGAATTCTGCCATCCTTCTATCTACCTCCCCTAACTAACTCGTGCTCCCACGTCATCCCTTACACATATAGCACGTTCTGTTAACACTACGAGCTAAGCTTACGTCCCCACCTACACATTCAGCATCTGTCCATGTCTCAAAATCCTCAAAATCATCCTCCATCCTAATCTGACTAAACCCTCTACCTAATCCATTCCCGCGGCCCATGAGACTTACCCTGCCCCATGGAGCCGGTCTAGCTAAGCTCACCCTTCCCCCTAACTAGTGTCATCGGTGCCAGGTAGCGGGTCTTCACCCTTAGCCGGAATCCTGTTCACCGGAAAGCGAGGCTGCTTTCTGTTAATTTTTATTTCCAATTATAGCGCAGCACCAGGCAGGCAACTCACAGCCTTGCGCTCTTTGCACCTGCCCATGACGATAACAGCCAGCTGCACGTGTCCTCGTCCCTCTTTGACAGGTACATTCCGGCAGGGATTTCACCCTCCTGCGGATTTCCAACCCTACGTGGCAGCCATGACGTCCACCCTGCGCACCTCCCAAAAGCCAAACCTCGCACTCGAGGGCTCCCACGCGAACACATTTGCTCTCTGCCCGTTGGGCCTAACACACAGCTCGCGTGGGAACCCGTCCGGTCCAAATCCGTTATCCTGCCTTCACTTTGTCCGGTCGCGGGATCGGCCAATCCACCGCGTGCGTTTCCGGACCGGGCTTCACCACCCGCAAGCCGGCACGTGGGCGTCTCGCGCGCTGCAACAGCACGGACCTCGTCGCTCGCTGCTCCGGGGTGAACCGGCGCGGTCCCCAAACATCTTACGGCCGCTCCCGGCTTTTGTCCCTCTGTCGCCGTGTGGTCTCCGTCTTCTACCACGCACACCTGCGCTGTTACGACGCAACATACTCCATCAACACACGCACATTCACACCGGGAGACGCGCTGCATGCTCGCGCATGCCCACCGACATCTCCTCACACACCGCGACCTAACACACATGTCTCCAGCTCACATACCGCGATTCTCACAACACCTTGCTTCGCACACGCGTGCGTTTCTGGCGGGCCCCACCCCACGTGGGGCCGGTGGGCTTTCCCAAAACCCCCCCCCCAAAACGTGGTCCTTTCAGCCCGCACCCGTGGCTCCCTCCAGCACACGGCTGCCGTCTCCACCTGCCGGTGCCCTCACACACGGCAGCTGGGAAAGCACGCACTCGTGCACACATGCCCACACCACATCACACACGGGGCGAACTACAAACACGGGGACACACTCCACACCTTGCATGCCGCCAAAGCACGCATCTCCGCACACTTCGCAAACACACACCCCTGACAACCACCACTGTTGGGTTCGGTCCTCCAAGGGTTCCGGGCTCTATACCCCCAAGCTGCACGGACACCATCCACAGCACTCGTCCCTTCAACTCCGCTTGGCACGCCGAACCACCTGGTCGTGATTCGCCTCAAGGGGGCATACTCCCGGCCCCTCGTTCCTGGAGGAGGCCATCCAGCTGCCACACGGGTCGTCTACGCAGTCCAGGAGCTCACCCATTAGCCTCGCTACTGCTGTCGTGCGTGTGTTTGCTTCCTTTAACCCCGTCTTTATCGTGCAGTCTCTCCCTACTTTCTCTACCTACTCGCGTCTCTGCTACGATTTGTTAGTTATCTGTTGTCTCCTCGTGTCTATTGACTCTGGCTTCTTTCTGGCGTCTCCCTTATCTTTACGTAGGATCAACCTTGCTTTCTCCTTTAGTCGCTCCCGTCCTTCCCTCTGTTTCACTCCTTGCTCTTCCAGGATCTCCGCGTACCTCATCCTTCTTCCGCTCTAATTGTTCTTTTCTCTCCCTCCCAATTCCTTTCACCTCGTGTCTTTACATTTATTTTTTTTAGTTTCTGTTTCTTCTGGAGTTCCGTCCATCTCGTCTGACTTCCGAATTTCATTCTCTCCTTCAGTTCATTAATTCAAACTCGTATTGTTTTTTGTCTTCTCCCACTCTTCCTCCGTGCTTCTCATTTCCAATCTTCATCGTTTCTTTCAATGGCTCATTTCCTTCCTGTGTTTCATCGCTGTTTTCTGCATTACCTTCCTGCGTCACTCTCTGTCCTTCATCTCCCAGTTTCGTTGTTTGCTCATTTGGTTAATCTCCTTTTTGTTTTCAGTGCTGCTGTTCTCACTACTTCCTTGTTTCTTCTCCTGCCCTCTTCTGCAGTTCATGGATTTCTTGCATGTGGTTAATTTCCCTTTTGTGTTCATTCGCTGTTCTTGTCTCCCTCTTCGCACTCCAGTCCTCGCCTTTTCTTTCAATTGGTCAACCTCGGCTTCAGTTCCTTTTGTCTTCTATCCCATTGTGCTCTCGCTCTTCCCTCTCCAATCTCGTTGTGTCCTTCAATCTCCTGATTTCTCCTCCGCTTCATTCCTGTGCTCCTTCAACTTCTAGTAGTCCAACCATATTTTTTTCGTTTTGTCGTTCAATTTCAAATCATACTCTTCAGTTTTTATTCCACTGTCCTCTTGTTCCTCGTTTCTGCAATCTCATTATTTCTTCAGTGACAGATTCTTCTCCTGTCTCATTCTTTCTCAGTACTCTTTCTTGTTCCTCTTTAAACACTCTCAGTCGTTTTTAGTTCTGTCTCTTTTTTGGTGCTTTCTGTTAACTCAGTTTTCTTTTCCAATTATATTTATCTCATCTCCGCACCTCCGACCTTGCTTTGCTTCTAACTGTTCTTCCGGCGTGCCCTTGGTTTGTCTAGTCCGTCTTCCAGTTCTCTGTCTCCGTTTTTAACCTCCCGTCCCAGCTTATCAACTCTCTTATCATTGTTCTTGCAGTCTATTTCTCACACTCCACTATTTTTATTTCCTTCGCGCACGTCTCCGTCCCCAATTAATTTTTCCCTCTCGCTTTACCGTCACTTTTTCCGTCACCTCCACGCTTCTCGCCCAAACACGTTCCCAATTATTTTTTCCATCACCCGCCTTCACGCGCGGCCTGACAAGCCGTTACCCGCCTCCCAGCTCGTTCGCTCCACATCGGCGTCGGCCATTACGCACTTCCTTTGTTGCCTTCATGCCGCCTGCAGGCTCCGGCGCCCATTGCTGCGTTTCACCGCATTTCTTATTTCTTCCTTCATTCCCTTGACGCATTTGTTCCATATTCCTTTTCATTCGTCTGTGTTTGCTTTCCCATTCTGAGTTGCGTTCCATCCATTTTTTCGTTCATTCCAGTCCAGGTTTTGCCGTTACATTTCGTTTTGTTTGTTTCCATCTGCTGTTCACTCCTTTGATGTCGTTTTTCATTTCGTTTGTGTTTGTTTTCAATTTCGTTTCTCATTTCGAGTGCATCCGCCATTCATGGGTGCCAGATCGCGAAGCAATAGCTGGGCCATGTCGGTGCACTCGCGAGCCGACCGGCCAGCTCGGCCGGGGGTTTTGGTGAGAGAGGGGGAGGGGAGGTGTTATACACCGCGGCCGCCGCCGCACCACATTTCGGGCCCTAGTTCAGTGGGCGGAAACTGTTCCTGACACCAATGTCCTGCTTGGTCTCATGCCTGCGGCCATGGATCCTACATACTACACGTATACATTTCTAAAATCCATCCTATACCCCCCGGCACCCCTCGCCTGAGACGCCATCTTATTCACGTAAGGGTAATTTTACCGCTCGATATTGGAGGAATCGGGGGTCGCTCCTCTCACCCCTTGACGATTCGCCTGTGAATTAGCTTGGGAGACGGGAGGGACTTAGAATTAACACTCCTGACACCAGTGTTGCGAATGCGCGCCTCGGCGTGCGATCGGCCACGTGACTCGAATCGCGACCGCCTCGCCCACCGGACGGACAATTCAGTCGTGACGCCTCCCGGCTAACGCCGGGATCAGTCACGGGTGGACCTTCGGCCTCACCACAACCAAGTCCGCATTCTACCCGGCGCGAATAGCGGTGAATCAGCCGAAATTCGATACTACCTAGTACCCGCACGGCGTAACCTCGGGGGTACCCTCGCCACAGGCGACTCAGGACACGATCCGCTTAAGCGGCTCGATTCCGGGCTAACGGGCGATAACGACGTGTATCGTCGAGCCTTAGACGGTTCAGATTAATTATGGCGTCCCGCCCCCGACGAACCCGTTACGTGAAAACAAGCATAGAGACCACGAAGGAAGGAGCGCAGCGAAACGGGGAATAGAATCAACAGAGCACATTTTATTTACAACACGACAACGAAATAGCACACATAAAGCAACAGTCAGAATAAGCAACGGTGCACCATATATTTCAATAAAAAGACAAAAGAAAGCACAATAAATCAAACAGACAAAGAAGCAGAGCTACTACCGAATACGCGACACACGGACACTTACACAATTTCTACTTTGGCGGACACGGCGCCACACACACACGTTCCACACAAACCCAAAAGAAATGAAGTCGACTTCCTGAGGTGGTTGAGTCCTCGGGACCGTCACTCGCCGTGGCAGCCCGCGAGCTCTCTTCGTGCCGAAACCCGGGAGCGAGCAGAGAACAACCAAGAACAAAACCCTCATTTGCCTCGCTTCTTATGCGCCGGCGCCACGCCCCGTCTCGCTCCACCTTCGCTTCGAGCGCTTCGAGAAGGCGGGGCGTTCCCTCTCGTTCCCTCCCACCTCCGGCTTGTGGGTGCACGAGCGGAAGCCGTTCTGGCGCCGGGCCAAGGAAGGAAAAACAGCGGAAAACGCGCGTCCCCGCCCTGGGACCTCTCCCCTCCCCTTCTCTGCGTTCGACGGCTTGCAACGCGCAACCGTCGTACGTAGACCGCTGAGGATGGCGTTCGTTGCGTGTAAGGTCAGCGTGGTGAGGTGCGTGGGACTGTGGTTGTGAAGGGTGGCGTGCTGCGTGTTGATGTTCTGCAGCTTGTTGGCGTTGTTAGTTGGCGTTGACAGTGTGGCTTGGCGATGTTGGTATCGAAAAGTAAAGCAGAACAGAAAAACGCCTAACTCAAAGCTCGCAGCCCGAATGAATCACATCTAATGTCCCTTCTATACACGGGTTTGGCAGCTAACTACACATGTACTTCAGAATACCTCACCATATGGGACCTTTATGAGTGTGTGCGAATTCCACAGCCGTAACAATATCATTAATCAGTTAATCTGACCGGGAATGTACCCCGTGTTTTCCCTCCATCATCAAAATGAGGTCCCGAGGCTTGTGCCCCAATCCCAGTCATCCGTAACTGCCTGCGAGGGAAGCTGCACAGGACGGTACTCCACGAGTGGGTTTTCAGAATTCTTTGCGTTTTTGTGTTTGCGGAATGAAGGGTTACGGTGCCGGAGTGGAAATCCTGCCACCAACGCTCCGAATAAGAAGTAACCCACTGCAGAAGGATGCCGGCATGACAACAGGTGGCACTAGATATGGATGGCTCTGGTCACAAGAGCTCTCCACCCTTTGAAGGTTATTGTTTTTAATCTGCTGAGGTCCATATCACAAACACCCTCTCACCAAAAAACCTGGTGGGGGAGACCAGCGACAGGTAGTAACATGTTACAGCAGATACCTGCAGCAAGTCACAGATCTTAATCTGGCCTGACCTGACGAGTAGTCAGTGGATAGATGTAGTCGTAGTTGTCGTCGTTAATAGTGTTCAGATTTTCCATGGGAGTTCCTAATTTTTGGTGGCTTGTTTGTGTTGTACTTCTCGGCTTCATTTGATGTTTGGTCTTCGATTTTCTTTCCCGCACGATGAACATTTCCGCATCTAATGTACTTCTCTGTCATACTTTTGTATCTACAGTAATTTTATAAATGATTTACACAAACAATGACAGACATCATAATACATTCATTAAATTTTGGCACCCCTGCCTCACCGTATGCACTTCTGGTGATGCCATAGAAACCAAGTCCGTCACAATTATGGAATCTCCAGCGATTAAGCTGAGTCTCTGGTTCTCTTACCCTCACACTGGTGGTCTCTCTGTCTTCCTCCAGGTATCATTTCGTCCTGCACCCCTCTTCTTTGCTCTGTACCCCCTTCCGCCAATTTTGCTCCAAAAGGGCTTCTCGCGTCTGTCCAGAACCCACTCGGTTGAACTCCCAAAATCCAGGTTCGTGCGTCACCGTCCACTCATATTGATTACTCCGTTTTCGCAGCCGATGTGAAACCAACTTCCTCAGACTGGTCAATTGACGTCTTCGCTTGCATTGATGGCAATCACCAACACCCCACCACCCCCCATTTCCATTTCTCATGGATCTTTTTTTTCCCCTCTCCAAGCCTTCCTTTCTCCCCAGCCCTCTCCAAAATAAAAGTCCTCCACCAACGACTCTCCTTTCCAGATTAATGTGCTTTCGCGCACTTATATCCTACCATCCTTTCTTACATCTCTAGTTGTTCGCTTCCCCCTCTTGATGTGTTGTGAGCTTGCATTCAGCTTGACACCCCTCTTGTCCAACCACTCCCTCTGATCTCAATCCTTCCCATGGCCCATTCGTTATCAAAGTGACCCTCCATTGTACCTCCATCCTGTTGTAGCTATGTCCTCACCCCCCCCCCCTTCCATGATTTCTTCTTTGGTCATGTTCGGGTCTTTTCTGTTTCAGGTCTCCACGAGTGCCTCAAAAAAATTACAAATTCATGATTGAAAAGTTGTTGGTTTCTGGGAAAATTTTGGGGTTTTTTTTTGGGGACTACTCTGTACAATAATACTACAGTATTTTGCTGTATCCAATGGGTGATCTTGTTCCAAGCGTGTGTCGAAGAAATTCTCAATTCCTCCTGTACATTTGAGTCAATTTAAATAGGAAAAACAAACACAAACATCAATATGGAGAATCGGGGCAACACAAGCAACACACTCTTTCCCCGACTCTGCAGAACATAGAAACTTTGATTTCTTATATGGTTTTCAGTGAGACGAGGTCTGTTTACCCTCCAAACATGCTGACGCCATAGCTGACTTGTTGCGGGTTCAGGAAAAATCACTCGCAGCTTTGTTGCAGCAGCCATCTGGG
>JAXMNL010001941.1:0-15327 GCA_035128595.1 Eptatretus atami
AGAGAGAGATTCATGAGGTAAACTGATATAGACACTTAGACAAAACACTCGTGAGGTAAAATTAATATTTAGACATTTTGTTACAAACACTGATGAGAGGTAATCAAATGCTAGACACTATTATAGCAAACACTCCGTGAGGAAAACGAAGATCGAACACTTTAATAGCAAACACTACGTGTGCGGTAAATGAATACAGGACACTTTGTACAAAACACTCGTCAGGTAAACACAATAATAGACACTATTGTTGTACAAACACTCGTGAGGTAATTAAATACAGATACCACTATTAAACCAAACCATCGTGTGGGTAAAGATTAATATACGAGCACTTATACAGAAACACTCGTGTGGTAAATTAATACAGGACACTTTGTACAAACACTCGTGAGGTAACTGATAGTAGGACACTTTATACAAACACTCAAGGTGAAGGAAAACCGAGATTGGACCAACTTTAGTAAACAGACACTCGTGTGGTAAATTAATACAGACATTTGTACAAACACTCGTGAGGTAAACTAATATAGACACTTAATATAAACACTCGTGAGGTAAACTAATATACGAGCAACTTAAGTACTAAACACATCCGTGAGGTAAACGAAATATAGAGCACTTAAATATATAACACTGCGTGAGGTAAAACAAATATAGACACTTTATAAAAAAACAGTTCTCGTGAAGGTAAACTAAATATAGACACTTTGTACAAACACCTCCGTAGAGGTAAAATTAATAACAGACAACTTTGAAACAAAACATCGTGTGGTAAAAATGAATACAGACACTTTGTACACAACACTCGTCAGGTAAATCAAATATAAGACAACACTTTGTACAACACTCGTGAGGTAAAGAATTTAATAGCAGAGCAGGCTTTAACAAACACTCGTGGTGGTAAATTAATATAGACACCTTTGTACAAACACATCGTCTCAGGTAAGACAAAAATATAGACACTATTGTACAAACACATCGTGAGGTAAATTAATAGCAAGACACTTTAAACAAACACTGCGTGTCGGGTAAATTAATAAGAACAACTTTGAGACAAAACACTCGTCGCTGGTAAATTTAATACAGACACTTTGTACAAACACTCGTGCAGGGTAAACTAATATAGACCACTTAATATAAACACTCGTGAGGTGAAACTAATATAGACACTTAATATAAACACTCGTGAGGTAAACGAATATAGACACTTAATATAAAACACATCGTGAGGTAACAAATATTAGACCACTTTTATAAAAACACTCGTGAGGTAAACTAATATAGGGCACTTTATACAAAAAGCTGCGTGTGAGGTAAAAAATATATCACTTTATAACAAACACTTATAAACGGTAAACTAATATAGGCCACTTATGAAAACACTGCCTGAGGTAAATTAATATAGGCAGCTTTATAAAAACCCCTTGGGGTGAGGTAAATTAGATATAGACACTTTGGTACAAACCACTCGTGTGGTAAATTAATACAGACACTTATGTACAACCAACTGCGTGTGGTAAAGATTATATAAGACGCAGACTTTGTACGCAAATCACTGCGTAGTCGGTAAAATTAAAGTACAGACACTTTGTAGCAAAGCACATCACGTGAGGGTAAACGAATAATAGACACTTAATATAAACACTCGTGAGGTAAACTAATACTTGGCAACCTTTATAAAAAACACTTCGTGAGGTTAAATTAATATAGGCAACTTATTTATAAAAAACACTCGTGAGGTAAAATTAAGTGATAAGACAGCTTTGTAGCACAACACTCGTGAGGTAAATTAATATAGAGCACTTTTGTAGCAAACAGCTCAATGGAGGTAAATAGAATATAGACACTTTTAACAAAACTCGTGAGGTAAATTAAATATAAGGACACATTTGTGCAAACCACTCATGAGGTAATTAAATATGACACTTTGTACAAAGACTCATGAGGTAAAATTAAATAGCGACACTGTCTGTAGCAAACACTCCGTGAGGTTTAAATTAATATAGAGCACTTTGATAGCAAACACTCGTGAAGTAAATTAAATATAGAACACTTTGTACAGAAACACTCGGTGACGGTAACTTAATATAGACACAGGGTCGCAAAAACACTCGTGAGGTAAATAATATAGACACATTGTCCAAACACGTCGTGAGGTAAAATTGATATAGACACTGTGTAGCAACAACAACTCGTGAGGTAAATTAATATAGACATACATTTATATCAAACACTCGTGACGGTAACCTAATATAGGCATTTTACTACAACAGCTCGTCAGGTAACCTAATATAGACAACTTTATAAAACACTCGTGAGGTAACCGTTAATATAGGCACTTTGTACAAGCACTCGTGAGGTAAACTAACATAGGCACTTTATACAAACTCTCGTGAGGTAAACTAATATAGACACTTGATACAAACACTCGTGAGGGAAACTAATATAGGCACTTTATACAAACACTCGTGAGGTAAACTAATATAGCAAACACTCGTGAGAAAACAAAAGACAAACACTCGTGTGGTAAATTAATATAGACACTTTTACAAACACTCTGTGGTAAATTAACAAGACACTTTGTACAAACACTCGTGAGTAAACTATATAGACACTTTATACAAAACACTCGTGAGGAAAACAAATGACACTTATACAAACACTCTGTGGGTAAATTAATACAGACACTTTGTACAAAACACTCGTGAGGTAAAAATATAGACACTTAATATAAACACTCGTGAGGTAAACTAATATAGACACATATAAACACTGGAGGTAAACAATAGACACTTTATAAACACTCGTGAGGTAAACTAATATAGACTTTATAAAACACTCTGAGGTAAATTAATATAGACACTTTATAAAAAACACTTGAGGTAAATTATATAGACACTTTATACAAACACTCTGAGGTAAATTAATATAGACACTTTTACAAAACTCGTGAGGAATAATATAGACACTTTATAAAAACACTCGTGAGTAAAATATAGACACTTATACAAACACTCGTGAGGTAAACTAATATAGAACTTTAATACAAACACTCGTGAGGTAAACTAATATAGACACTTTTAAAACACTCGTGAGGTAAACTAATATAGACACTTTATACAAACACTCGTGAGGTAAACAAATATTAGACACTTTATACAAACACTCGTGAGGTAAACAATATAGACACTTTATAAAAACACTTGTGAGGTAAACATAAGACATTTAAAAACACTCGTGAGGTAAACTAATATATGACACTTTATACAACACTCGTGAGGTAAACAAATATAGACACTTTACATAAACACTCGTGAGATAAACTAATATAGACACTTTATACAAACACTGTGAGGTAAACTAATATAGACACTTTATACAAACAACTCGTGAGGTAAACTAATATAGACACTTTATACAAACACTCGTGAGGTAAATTAATATAGACACTTTATACAAACACTCGTGAGTAAATTAATATAGACACTTTATACAAACACTCGTGAGGTAAATTAATATAACACTTATACAAACACTCGTGAGGTAAATAATATAGACACTTTAACAAACACTCGTGAGTAAATTCATATAGACACTTTGTACAAACACTCGTGAGGTAAATTATATAGACACATGTCAAACACTCTGAGGTAAATTAATATGACACTTTCAAACACTCGTGAGAGTAAATTATATAGACAGCTTATAAAACACTCGTGAGGTAACTAATATCGGCAGTTTATACAAACACTCGTGAGGTTAACTAATATGACAACTTTATTACAAACACTCGTGGGTAAATTAATAAGACACTTTGTACAAACACTCGTGAGGAAAACAGTGACACTTTATACAAACACTGCTGTGTAAATTAATACAGACACTTATACAAACACTCGTGAGGTAAATAATATAGACATTGTACAAACACTCGTGAGGTAAATTAATATAGACACTTTTTACAAACACTCGTGAGGTAAATAATATAGACACTTTATACAAAACACTCGTGAGGTAAATAATATAGACATTGTCAAAACACTCGTGAGGTAAATTAATATAGACACTTTGTACAAACACCTCGTGAGGTAAAAAATATAGACACTTTATACAAACACTCGTGAGGTAAACTAATATAGACACTTTACAAACACTCGTGAGGTAAACTAATATAGACACTTATATAAACACTCGTGAGGTAAACTAATATAGACATTTATACAAACACTGTGAGGTAAACAATATAGACACTTTATACAAAACACTCGTGAGGTAACAAAATATAGACACTTTATAAAAACACTGTGAGGTAAACATAATATAGACACTTTATACAAACACTCGTGAGGTAAACTAATATAGACACTTATACAACACTCGTGAGGTAAAAATATAGACACTTTACATAAACATCGTGTGATAAACATAATATAGACACTTTATACAAACACTGTGAGTAAACTAATATAGACACTTTATACAAACACTCTGAGGTAACTAATATAGACACTTTATACAAACACTCGTGAGGTAATTAATATAGACACTTTGTACAAACACTCGTGAGGTAAATTAAATAGACACTTTACAAAACACTCGTGAGGTAAATTAATATACACACTTTATACAAACACTCGTGAGGTAATAATATAGACACTTTAACAAACACTCGTTGAGTAAATTATATAGACACTTTGTACAAACACTCGTGAGGTAAATTAATATAGACACCTTGTCAAACACTCATGAGGTAAATAATATGACACATTTCAAACACTCGTGAGATAAATAATATAGACATTATACAAACACTCGTGAGGTAATAATATGCATTTATACAAACACTCGTGAGGTAAACTAATATGACACTTTTACAAACACTCGTGAGGTAAATTAATAAGACACTTTGTACAAACACTCGTGAGGAAAACGAAGATCGACACTTGTACAAACACTCTGTGTAAATTAATAAGACACTTTATACAAAACACTCGTGAGGTAAATAAATATAGACATTGTACAAACACTCGTGAGGTAAATTAATATAGACACTTTTACAAACACTCGTGAGGAAATAATATAGACACTTTTACAAACACTCGTGAGGAAACAATATAGACAACTTTTATACAAACACTTGTGAGGTAAATAATATAGACACTTTGTCAAACACTCTGAGGTAAATAATATACACACTTATACAAACACTCGTGAGGTAAATTAATATAGACACTTTAACAAACACTCGTGAGGGTAAATTCATATAGACACTTTGTACAAACACTCGTGAGGTAAATTATATGACACATTTATCAAACACTCATGAGGTAAATTAATATGACACATTTCAAACACTCGTGAGTAAATTATATAGACATTATACAAACACTCGTGAGGTAACTATATGCAGCATTTATACAAACACTCGTGAGGTAACCTAATAGACACTTTATACAAACACTCGTGTGGTAAATAATAAGACACTTTGTACAAACACTCGTGAGGAAAACAAATCGACACTTTATACAAACACTCGTGTGGTAAATTAATACAGACACTTTAACAAACACTCGTGAGTAAATAATAATAGACATTTAAACACTCGTGAGGTAAATTAATATAGACACTTTACAAACACTCGTGAGGTAAACTATATAGACACTTTATACAACACTCGTGAGGAAAACAAGATCGAACTTTATCAAACACTCTGTGGTAAATTAATACAGACACTTTGTACAAACACTCGTGAGGTAAACGAATATGACACTTATATAAACACTCGTGAGGTAAACTGATATAGACACAATATACAAACACTCGTGAGGTAAACTAATATACGACACTTTATAAAAAACACTCGTCGAGGGTAAACTAATTAGACTTTATAACAAACACTCTGAGGTAAATTAATATAGACAACTTTGAAAAAACACACTGTGAGGTAAATAATATAACACTTTATACAAAACACTCTGAGGTAAATATAGACACTTATTTACAAAACTCGGAGGTAAATTATATAGACACTTTATAAAAACACTCGTGAGGTAAACAAATATAGACACTTTATACAAACACTCGTGAGGTAAACTAATATAGACACTTTATACAAACACTAATATACACACTTTATACAAACTCTCGTGAGGTAAATTAATATAGACCTTTTGTACAAACACTCGTAAGGTAAACTAATATAGTTACTTTATAAAAACACTCTTGAGGTAAATGAATATAGACACTTTGTACAAACACTCGTGACGTAAACTAATATAGACACCTTAGACAAACACTCGTGAGTATAGAAAGACTGATGAGGAAACAAAATGTGACACTAAAAAACACTCTTGAGGTAAACAATTAATGACACTTTATAAAACACTGCGGAGGTAAATTAATTAGACACATGTCAAACATTCGTGAGTAATTAATATAGGCACTTTATAAAAACACTCGTGAGGTAAATTAATATAGCCACTTTTAACAAACACTTCATGAGGTAAACTAATATAGAAACTTTACAAACACTCGTGAGGTAAATTAATATAGCACTTTATAAAACATCTGTGAGGTAAATTAATATAGACACTTTGTAACAAAACACTGCATGAGGTAAATTAATATAGACACTTTAATTACTAAACACTCGTGAGGTAACAAATTAAGAACTTTATACAAACACTCGTGAGGTAAATAATATAGACACTAATACAAAACTCGTAAGGTAAACTAATATAGACACTTTATCAAACACTCGTGAGGTAAATTAATATAAGCACTTTATAAAACACACTCGTGGGTAAATAATATAGACACTTTGTACAAACACTCGTGAGGTAAATTATATAGACACTTTGTACAAACACTCGTGAGGTAAATTAATATAGACACTTGTAATATAAACACTATCGTGAGGAAAAAATTAACACTTTGTACAACACTCGTGAGGTAAACTTATATAACACACTTTTACAAACACTCGAGGTAACTAATAACGGTACTTATACAACCTCGTGAGGTAAATAATATAGACACTTTTAAACATCTGTGAGGTAAACTAATATAGACACTTAGACAAACACTCGTGAGGTAAATTAATATAGAATTTTTACAAACCTTGAGGTAAAAATTTATAGACACTTTATAACAAACACTGTGAGGAAATACAAGATTCGACACTTTATACAAACACTCGTGGTAAATTAATATAGACACTTTATACAAACACTCGTGGGTAAATTAACACAGACATTTGTACAACACTCGGAGGTAAAAATATAGACACTTGTACAAACACTCGTGAGGTAAATTAATAAGCACTTTATTACAAACACTCGTGGGTAATAATATATACACTTTATACAAACACTCGTGAGGTAAAATAAATCAGACACTTTTACAAACACTCGTGAGGTAAACTATATAGACACTTTTACAAACACTCGTGAGGAAAACAAATGACACTTTATACAAACACTCGTGTAGAATTAAATACAGAAACTTTTACAAACACTCGTGAGGTAAATCAATATAGACACTTATACAAACACTCGTGAGGTAAACAATATAGACACTTTAGACAACACTTGTGAGGTAAACAATATAGACACTTTTACAAACACTCGTGAGGTAAAAAATTATAGACACTTTAAGAAAACACTGTGAGGTAAACAAATATGACACTTTAAAACCATTCTTGAGTAATCTAATATAGACACTTTATACAAACACTGTGAGGTAAATAATTAGACATCTTTACAAACACTGTGAGGTAAAAATATAGACACTTTACAAAAATCGTGAGATAAATAATATAAGACACTTTGATACAAACACTGTGAGGTAAATAATATAGACACTTATAAACACTCGTGAGTAAACAAATAGACACTTTACAAAAACATCGTGAGGTAAATTAATATAGACACTTTATACAAACACTCGTGAGGTAAAACAATATACAGTAAATATAAGAACACTCAGTGAGTAACTAATAGAGCCTTATACAAACACTCGTGAGTAAACTATATAGACACTTTACAAACACTCGTGAGGTAAATAATATAGACACTTTGTACAAACACTCGTGAGGTAAATTAATATAGACACTTTGTACAAACACTCGTGAGGTAATAATATACGACACTTTATACAAACACTGTGAGGTAAACAATTGACACTTATAAAAATAACACTCGTGAGGTAAAAATATGACACTTTATACAAACACTCGTGAGGTAAATAATAAGACACTTTTAACACACTCGTGAGGTAAATTATAGACACTTTCAAACACTCGTGAGTAAATTAATATAGCAACTTTATAAAAACATCTCGTGAGGTAAATAATATAGACACTTTGTACAAACACTCGTGAGGTAATTAATAAGACACTTTTATAAAACACTCGTGGGTAAATTAATAAGACACTTTTCAAACACTCGTGAGGTAAATAATATAGACACTTTTTACAACACTCGTGAGGTAAACAAATTAGACACTTTATACAATACATCTGGGGAAAACAAATGACACTTTATACAAACACTCGTGTGGTAAATATATAGACACTTTACAAACACTCGTGAGGTAAACAAATATAGACACTTTGAAAAACACTCGTGAGGTAAATTAATAAGACACTTTAAACAAACACTCGTGTGGTAAATTAATATATGACCATTTATACAAACACTCGTGGGTAAATTAATATAGACACTTTACAAACCCTCGTGAGGTAACTATATGACACTTTTACAAACACTCGTGAGGAAAACGAAAATGATCAACTTTATACAACACTCGTGTGGTAATTAATATAGACACTTTACAAACACTCGTGAGGTAAACTAATATAGACACTTAATATAAACAACTCGTGAGGTAAAACAAAATGGACACTTTATACAACACTCGTGAGGTAAATTAATATAGACACTTTATACAAACACTCGTGAGGTAAACTATATAGACACTTTATACAAACACTCGGAGGTAAACTATATAGACACTAATACAAACATCGTGAGGTAAACTAATATAGACACTTATCAACACTTGTGAGGTAAATAATATAGCATTTATAAAAACACTCGTGAGGTAAATTAATATAGACCACTTTAACAAACACTCATGTAGGTAATTAATATAGACACTTTTAACAAACACTCGTGAGGTAAATTAATATAGACACTTTGTCAAACACTTGTGAGGTAAATTAATATAGACCATTGTCAAACACTCGTGAGGTAAATTAATATAGACACTTTATACAAAACACTCGTGAGGTAATAATAATAGCACTTTATACAAACACTCGTGAGGTAACAATATAGACACTTTTACAAACACTCTGTGAGGTAAATAATATAGACACTTTGTACAAACACTCGTGAGGTAAACTAATAAGAACACTTTGTACAAACACTCTGAGGTAACTATATAGACACTTAGACAAACACTCGTGAGGTAAATTAATATGACATTTTGTACAAACACTGATGAGGTAAACAAATGTAGACACTTTATACAAAACACTCGTGAGGTATAACTAATATATGACACTTTGTACAAACACTCGTGAGTGTAAAACTAATATAGCACTTTTAAAACACTCGTGAGGTAAATTAATATAGACACTTTGTAAAAACACTCATGAGTAAAATTATTCGACACTTGTACAAACACATCGTGAGTTAAATTAATAACACACTTTGTACAAACACTCATGAGGTAACTAATATACGACACTTTATACAAACACTCGTGAGGAAACTAATATAACACTTTGTAAACACTCTGAGGTAAACTAATATAGCAGCAACTACTTTCATACAACACTCGTAGGTAAATGTAGACACTTTATACAAACACTAGTGAGGAAAACGAAGATCGACACTTTATACAAACACTCGTGTAGTAAATTAATACAGACACTTTGTACAAACGCTCGAGAGGTAAACAAATATAGACACATTGTACAAACACTCGTGAGGTAAATTAATACAGACACTTTATTATACAAACACTCGTGAGGTAAAACTAATATAGACACTTTAACAACAACTCGTGGAGGTAAATTAATATAGACACTTTACAAACACTCGTGAGGTAAATGAATACAGACACTTGTACACACACTCGTGAGGTAAATTAATGTAACACATTTCAAACACTCGTGAGGTAAATAATATAGACACTTTCAAAACACTCGTGAGGTAATTAATATAGACACTTTATAAAACACTCGTGAGGTAAATAAATATAGACACTTTGTACAAACACTCGAGGGTAAATTAATATAGACACTTTTAACAAACACTCGTGAGGTAAACTAATATAGACACTTTATACAAAACCTACATCGTGAGTAAACTAATATAGACACTATACAAACACTCGTAAGGTAACTAATATAGACACTTTATACAAACACTCGTGAGGTAAATAATATAGGCACTTTATAAAAACACTCGTGAGGTAAATTAATATGACACTTTGTACAAACACTCTGAGGTAAATTAATAAGACATTTTTGTACAAACACCGTGAGGTAAATTATATAGACACTTGTACAAACACTCGTGAGGTAAATTAATATAGACACTTTGTACAAACACTCGTGAGGTAAAATAATATAGACACTTTAATACAAACACTCGTGAGGTAAACTAATATAGGACACTTTAATAAAAACACTCGTGAGGTAAAAAATATAGACACTTTATAACAAACACTCGTGAGGTAAAACTAATATAGAACTTTATACAAACACTCTGAGGTAAACTATAATATAGACACTTTGTACAAACACTCATGAGGATAACTATATATGACACTTAGTACAAACACTCGTGAGGTAATTAATAATAGAATTTTGTACAAACACTGATGAGGTAAACAAATTAGACACTTTTATACAAACACTCGTGAGGAAAAACAAAGATCGACACTTTATACAAAACACTCGTGGGTAAATTAATATAGACACTTATACAAACACTCGTGAGGTAAATTAATACAGACAACTTTTGTACAAACACTCGTGAGGTAAATATATAGACACTTATACAAACACTCGTGAGGAAAACAAAGATGACACTTTATACAAACACTCGTGAGGTAACAAATAATAGACACTTAATAAACACTCGTGAGGTAAAATATAGACACTTATAAAAACATCGTGAGGTAAACTAATATAGGCACTTTATACAAACACTCGTGAGGTAAATTAATATAGCACTTATACAAATCACTATAGCGGGTAAATAATATAGCACTTTATGAAAACACTCGTGAGGTAATTAATAAGCACTTTATAAAAAACCTGTGAGGTAAATTAATATAGACACTTTGTACAAACACCGTGAGGTAAAAATATACAGACACTTTGTACAAACACTCGTGGGTAAATTAATAAGACATTTGTACAAAACACTCGTGGGTAAATAATATAGACACTTTGTACAAACACTCGTGGGTAAATTAATACAGACACTTTGTACAAACACTCGTGAGGTAAAAGATATAGACACTTAATATAAACACTCGTGAGGTAAACTAATATAGCACTTTATAAAAACACTCGTGAGGTAAATTAAAATATAGGCACCTTTATAAAAACACTCGTGAGGTAATTAATATAGACACTTTGTACAAACACTCGTGAGGTAAATAAATAGACACTTTTACAAACACTCTGAGGGTAAATAATATAGACACTTTTACAAACACTCGTGAGGTAAATTAATATAGACACATTGCAAAACACTCATGAGGTAAAATTAATATAGACCACTTGTACAAAACTCATGAGGTAATTAATTCAGACACTTTGTACAAACACTCGTGAGGTAAATTAATATAGACACTTTACAAACACTCGTGAGGTAAAATAATATAGACACTTTATAAAACACTCGTGAGGTAAATATATAGACACTTTTACAAAACTCTGAGGTAAATTAATTGACACTTTGTTACAAAACACTCGTGAGGTAAATTAATATAGAAACACTTATATACAAACACTCGTGAGGTAAACTAAATATAGCACTTTATAAAAACACTCGTGAGGTAAATTATATATGACACTTTATACAACACTTAGCGGTAAACTAATATAGCAACTTTATGAAAACAAACTCGTGAGGTAAAAAAATATAGACACTTTACAAACACTCGTGAGGTAATATATAGACACTTTTATACAAACACTCGTGAGGTAAACTAATAATAGACACATATACAAACACTCGTGAGGTAAAATAATATCGACACTTTATAAAAACACTCGTGAGGTAAAAAATATAGACTTTATAAAAACACTCTGAGGTAAATTAAATAGACACTTTATAAAACACACTTGAGGTAAATTAATATAGACACTTTATAAAACACTCTTGAGGTAAATTATAGACTACTTTACAAAACTCGTGAGGTACTTTACCTCTTATACTATTAATATAGCAACTTTATACAAACACTCGTGAGGTAAACAATATAGACACTTTATAAAAACACTCGTGAGTAAACTAATATAAGACACTTTATACAAACACTCGTGAGGTAAACTATATAGACACATATAAACACTCTGTGAGGTAAACTAATGACACTTTATAAAAACACTCGTGAGGTAACAAATATAGTACTTTATAAAAACACTCTTGAGGTAAATTAATATAGACACTTTATACAACACCTCGTGAGGTAATTAATATAGACACTTTATACAAACACTCGTGAGGTAAATTAATATAGACACTTTATAAAAAACACTGTGAGGTAAACAAATTATAAGACACTTTATACAAACACTCGTGAGGTAAACTAATATAGACACTTTATACAAACTCGTGAGTAAACTAATATAGACACTTTATAAAACACTCGTGAGGTAAACTAATATAGACAACTTTAAACAAACACTGAGGTAAATTAATATAGACACTTTATACAAAACTCGTGAGGTAATTAATATAGACACTTTATAAAAACACTCGTGAGTAAACAAATATAGACACTTTATACAAACTCTGGAGGTAAACAATATAGACACTTTATACAACACTCATGAGGTAAATTAATATAGACACTTTATATAAACACTCGTGAGGTAACTAATATAGACACTTAATACAAACACTTGTGAGGTAAAAATATAGACACTTTAAACACTGTGAGGTAACAAATATAGACACTTTATACAAACACTGTGAGGTAAAATATATATGACACTTTATACAAAACACTTGTGAGGAAACAAATATGACACTTTAATAAAACACTCGTGAGGTAAACTAATATAGACACTTATCACACTCATGAGGTAAAAATATAGACACTTACAAAAACATTCGTGAGATACTAATATAGACACTTTATACACCACTGTGAGGTAAACTAATATAGACACTTTATACAAACACACTCGTGAGGTAACAATATAGACACTTTTACAAAACATTCGTGAGGTAAATTAATATAGACACTTTTTACAAAACTTCGTGAGGTAAAAATAGACATTATAATAACACTCATGAGGTAACTAATATAGCCTTTATAACAACACTCGTGAGGTAAACTAATATGACACTTTGACAAACACTCGTGAGGTAAATTAATATAGACACTTGTACAAACACTCGTGAGGTAAATTTATAGACACTTTGTACAACACTCGTGAGGTAAATAAATGACACTTTATAAACACTCGATGAGGTAAACAAATGTGACACTTATAAAACACTCGTGAGGTAACATACGACACTTTATACAAACACTCGTGAGGTAAATAAATACAGACACTTTGTAAAACACTCTGAGGTAATAAATTAGACACTTGTCAAACACTCGTGAGGTAATAATATAGCACTTTATACAAACACTCGTGAGTAAAATTAATAATAGACACTTTGTCAAACACTCATGAGGTAATTAATATGACACTTTTACAAACACTCTGAGGTAATAATATAGACACTTTCAACACTCTGAGGTAAATTTATAGCACTTTATAAAACACTCGTGAGGTAAATTAATATAGACACTTTGTACAAAACTCAGAGTAAATTAATATAGACACTTTATACAAACACTCGTGAGGTAAACTAATCTAGACACTTTATACAAACACTCGAGGTAATATATAGACACGTATACAAACACTCGTAGGTAAACTAATATAGACACTTTATAAAACACTCGTGAGGTAAACTAATATAGACACTTTATAAAAACACTCGTGAGGTAAATTAATATAGACATTTTACAAACACTCTGAGGTAAATTAATATAGACATTTTATACAAACCGTGAGGTAAATAATATAGACACTTTCAAACACTCGTGAGTAAATAAACATGTTTCAAAACTCGTAGTAAATAATATAACACTTTATAACAACACTCGTGAGGTACTAATATAGGCACTTTATACAAACACTCGTGAGGTAACTAATATAGACACTTTTACAAACACTCGTGAGGTAAATAATATAGACACTTTGTACCACCTCTGAAGGTAAATAATATAGAACTTTGTACAAACACTCTGAGGTAATATATAGCCACTTTAGAAACACTCGTGAGGTAAATTATACACACACTTTGTAAAACACTCATGAGGTAAACTAATATCACACTTTATACAAAACACGTGAGTAACTATCACACACATTTGTTAAAACACTCTGGAGGTAAAACTAATATAGACACTTTTAATACACACTCGTGAGGAAAACTATATTACACTTTGTACAAACACTCATGAGGTAATACTAATATAGCACTTATCAAAGCACCGTGAGGTAAACTAAATCTTGAGGTAAATTAATATAGACACTTTATACAAACACTCTTGAGGTAAATTAATATAGACACTTTTTCAAATACTCGTGAGGTAAATTAATATAGACACTTTATAAAAACACTCGTGAGTAAACAAATATAGACACTCGCTGCTCTAATTTGGTATACCTACACAAAGTGTTGTTATAAAGTGCTCTATACTCTTGTTTACCTCACGCATGTCCTTAGTATAACCAGTCGTCCCTATATTATCGAACCTTTACTCTACAAGTGTAAAGCTTGTCTAACAGGTCGGTTAGCTTATTGTGATCCTGTTCCACCCATCACCAAGTGGTTTTGAAATAAAGTGTCATATAATGTAGTTTACCTACTGAATGATCGAAGAGTGCGTAATATTTCTATAATAAAAGTGACAAGAACCTGTCTATATTCTAGTATTTACCTCACGAGTGTTTGCTATAAAGTGTCTATATTAGTTTACCTCACGAAGGTTTGTATAAAGTGCGTT
>JAXMNL010001943.1:0-15325 GCA_035128595.1 Eptatretus atami
ACAAGAGAGGATATGAAAGGACTTTCCCCCCCTTTTTTTTCCGGGACTTCTTCCAGAGGATTGTTGAGAAAGTGGATGGGGGTGTTTTCCAAACGGTCCTTTCGGAGAGACATTGTGAGAGTGTGAGAGTGTGAGATTTGTCAGATTTATTTCAGTATTTATTATGTCAATTTATTGTGGCCACGTGGAAATATACCATGGACAATAGACGAGGAAAAATGATGAAAAGGGAAAGCAAAGGGGGTTGCGATATGCACTTCATCTGTGCCATATCGGGGCACGAACAGCGCATAAAAAGAAAACCAACTGTTACCAAGCGAAAAAACAACTCTTCCACATCACGTGACCATTCAGAGTATCATCCAATTTCATCTGTAGATTATCAGAAATTGCTCGTTGAAACCCAGTGGATGGGAAATAAATTACAATGTCCCAAAATATATAATTTAAGCCTACATCCCCAAACACACAGACTAACCAAAGCAAGGGAAATGGCATCCGAGGCCTAACAACATGCCGCACTGCAGAGCCAGGACCACCATCTGCAGGATACACCATGGGATTTTATTTACTCCCAGATTACAATTGTTGCCTGCTACTAATCTTATTTAAGGTAGGAAAGAGGAGTAAAGCTGACAGGGGAGGAATTTGAGAAATCCAGTTTCTCAGGTTAAAGATGAGCAATGAATTGTGTGGGGTGGTGCTTTGAATAGCTGAACAAAGATGCACAATTTACTTCATGATTCACTGATGAATGGTATAGCCTAAAAGAAGGGTGGGTGCGATTTTCACTGCAGCTATATTGCTCCAGAAGCACAAGTATGAACAAACTAAATGCATTGTATTCCAGCAGTGACTTGGACCCCTTTGGATATAAATTTGTATTCTGGATACAGAACAAAAACATTTAAATGCAATTGGTTTGATTCCTGACAGAGCATCCCAGCTAACACAATAATGTTGCAACATCATAAAAATATTATGCCAAACGTTGTGAAAACATTATTTTGTGGGTTTTTCAAAACATCGTAAAAACGTTATTGAGTACCATTATTTTAAAACGTCATTATGATATTGCCTATAACACTGTAAACCTCCAAACATTCTAAAAACGTTTCAACCATGAATTGTTTTCTCATAATGTTTTCGTGATGTTTTTAAAATCCTACGAAATAATGTTCATAACAGATGTCTACAACCTTTCAAATATTGTGAAAATGTTTTGTGTTCGCTGGGAATGCGGAGGCTGCAGCCAAGCTCCACCTATCTCCCTGCCAGGAGCTTTGACGCAGGAGGAGGTCATTCAGAACATCATGCCTGCACCACATCAACACCAGATGAAAAAGAAATCCACCAGGCTGTTTATGTAAAATTACTTTAAATCATACAACTTCAGAAAATTAACTTCATAAAATTACTTAATAAGCAGACTTAATTTCACTGTCGTGTGTAGGGGGGTGGTTTTTTGGATGTCAGGGGTTTTACTATCCCTATTGGCTGACCCTCAACAACTGTGATCCAACTTCATTTGTGGAAACACAAGGCTGCTGCGTGTGAAACCAGTTGAAATGGGGGTAAAGCTCTGCGGATCTTATCAAGGCTGGTGAGAAATTTGCTGCACTCATGTCATTACATTTGCCAGTTCTATGCTCTGCCAAGAACACAGGTAACATCCCAACTGACTGGAAGAAGGGCCTTGTTGTCCTAACCCAAACAACAACCGAGGGGGTGATGCTGCTCTCAGTGGCAGAGCAAGGTCTTTCTCAGATAGATCTTGATAGGTACCCAACCATTCTGTCCTTGAAGCACCAGCGCCCAGAGCAGTCAGACTTTTGCCACCAAAGAGGTCAACATTCTTGACCGTATCCTTGGTCTTCGGGTCCTCACCGAACGCAGACAAGGAGTTTCGGCCCAAGGGGCTGCTAAGCAGCTTATGTTGATCTCTTGCTTACAAGCGTTTGATTTCAGTGAATCGGATGCCCCTCTGGAGGATTCGTGGTCTTCGTGGGGTGCTTCCAAAAACTGATTCAATCTGATGTATGAACTATACTCTTGGTACTGCACGAGTCTGCTGAGATGGGTGAACCATCTCCGACTTTTTCAAGTTATTTCCTGGGTCGTCAGGGGCGTGTGTACTGGCTCCCAAAAACTTTTCAGCACTTGCATGGACTGGCATTATGGGGAGGTTGTTCAGAGAGATCAAGCTGCCAGTGCATCGTTTGAATGTCAAGAATCTCTGACCTTGATTTCCGCAGATGATCAGTCATCTTTGCGACACTCTGGATATCTTTTGGGCGTCCTCGAGTTGCTGAATAGGAGTCAGAGCTGCTGGATTCCGGGTTTCGGGTCAAAAACTAAGATCCAGGCTTTCAATGACATATTGGATGTTACTATCTTTTCTGTACCCGTTGTGTGAGGATGTTGAGTCATGGAGAGATTCACTTACCTTGCAGTGATATCATGTCTTGCTGGCTGTTCAGGCCAGAGGTCAATAGACATCTGGGTTCAGGCCTTGGACTCATGGAATTTCACTGGATCATGATAGTGTGCGCACTGTCGGTACCTGTCGGAGGACGAATGTCCGAGTCTTCATTAATTGGTGCTTCATTCTTTCCTCTATGGATTTAAGACTTTGGACTCTTGGACCAGGGATCCTGAGATGGAGACTTCAATTCCTTTCGTAAAACCAGGTCCTTCAGCAGAATGCTTTGGCAATCGGCTGGTGCGGACTGTGTCCAACAACGGTGCTGAGAGAGACTCAAATAGAGATTTTGTTGCCGCATAGCCCAGTGAGCATCAGCGTTGCCGTCTGTGTGGACATGTGCTCGTTTTCTGGACCGCTAATTCCTGCTCACCGATCTTCTCTCAGCGAGGAGGCCTCGAGTGAGGAGAGAGCCAATGGCCGACCACGTGGCCTTGTGGTTTGCAGCAGAGATGATCAGCATTCTGCAGGAGATTGGGGATGGCAGGATCTGCCTGGGGGATGGCCAGACGGAGCCCCTGAGTGGACGAAAGTCGAGACGCAGCGACGCGCTGCTCGGCACATGCTTCCCATACCTGACTTGACCTGACCTGACTCCAACGACGACTATCAAACAAAGCAGTACTTGTGGTTCAAAATTGAAACATTGATTTTCGTCAAATAAAATAACATGCCGTGTCTGATCAAATTAATTACACCTGTTACCTTATAAAACACTTTCCATTGTCACCCTTACACCAGTTCTAAGTGGTAAACAGCTACATGTTTAGAAATCCAGTACTGTTTACAATGTCATTTTGAACTTGACATGCTGGTGCATTTTGAATAATCATTTTAGTGTGAATAAAAATAAAATAGTCATGCGATCCATCAACCATTCTTGACACACCCTGTGAATGTCGCCTATGAGGTCCTCACTTTTTGTTTGTTGTTTGTTTCTTTCTGCCTTCACTTTTTCATCTTTGTTCTCTTTTGTAAATTTTTTCTCCACAACAGCTGAAGTGATGAAAACCAAAAACTGTTGAAACATCGGTGGCGCTTACCCAGTGGAGAATTTTCACAAAGCTTACATGATGATGGATGGAAAAAGGACTGGCATTCCATCAAAAAAACAAAATCTGTTTTCGTAAGCACGGATGCAGGTGTTTCACGTTATCAGAAATAAATGGCCCTCAACCAATAACACTTGATCCACAAAAATGTATATGAAAGTGGGAAAGGGATGGAGTGAGTTTGTAGAGGCAAAAAAAGCCTCATAAATGCACGGAATGCATGAGATACAAAGGACAATGTGTATCTATGCTATACGTGCATTTGTAAGGAAAGACTGAAAAGTAGATTGCTAATAATTGCAGTACAAGATACCACAAAGAAAAAGAAGCCAGGATTCTAACCAAACTGCATTACAACTCTATCTCTTCAGCATAAGCCTGACAAAAATAAAAAAAGTTAACTCACGGGTGACTGGGCCCATGCAGAAATCATTCAATGCCTGAGGGTTCCGGTAAGAAAAGAACAGGATTCAATAAAAGAGTTAGCATTAAAACAGTCTCAGTTCATATCAATTTACATCTTGTGTACATAGTCAGTCTTCAATCAATTGGAAACACAAAATCATGTCTCATGTTACCAGTTTGTGCATATCCATTTTTAGAACATCAAATAGCCCAAACTTCCTTCGGATTATGACAACTTGCAAATTGCATTGTGTTTGCAAGTTTTGATTATCTTACATGATATGTATCAAAATCTATTCTTAAAATTTAAAACCCATTGTTGCAAAGAGTTGACATTACAAGTAATTGAAAAAGTTGCATTTCAGCCACTTTATAAATAGCTACGAGAAAGGCACTTGGTTATGGAGCGCATACCTTCGCTTCGCAATGCCTGAATTCCACCGAGAACATATCTGACCCCTAATACATATTTGAAATATCATGTTAAATATTCGTTTTTGCGACCTATCTCTCAATGGGAAGAATCATTAAGAATTAAATAATACATTACCAGATTCCGGATCAGATCTTCACCCAAATCGACATCAAGTGCATCCTGTCACACCCCAACACGAACACCAAAGTTTCACATCCGAATCCAGGAACACAACTTTTTTGCAGATATCGTCTAGAATAATCATTTTTTAGGCTCTTGTCTCTCAATGTGAAAAAATCCACTCTAAAAAAGTTCTAGTAGTCGGATCCGGATTCTGATCTTCACCAAAAGTCGAATCAGTTCATCCTCGTCACACACACAACTGTCCACAAATTTTCAATTTTGAATCTGCTCACAAACTTTGTGAGATATCCTGCCACACAAACAAAAACAGACAGACACAACACAGACAGAAAGGGGCTGAAAGGAAACAACCCTCCTTCACCTTCGGTGCAGAGGTAAAGGTTAATAAAATTGAACAACCTTTCATATCTTTTATTACGCCAATCACAGACTGATAAAATTCAGTCCACGTGCGAAGTCAAGAACCCAACAGGAGCAAACTACAACACAATGCTGTACACTGTTACAAATGAAAGTATCGAACACTTTTCCAAGAAATTAAAGTGTGACAAGTTCACAGCAAATTCGAAATCCTGGAGGGGAAAAAAACTTGAGCTTAAGACCAGGAGGATAGTTCCCAAATATGACTGGAAGGAGGAGGAATGCGAACAGAGGGACGTTAAGTTATACAATAGAGGGTGACAAGAAAAGGCTTTCCAGAAGAAACCACATCCAACCTGGAGGGCACAGCTTGGGACAATAGAATTGCTGGTAAAAAAAAGAAAAAACCCTAAGAACTGTTTAAGGCAACCGAACTCATCAAATGTAAGCTCGAAGTAATGACGTTAAAAATTTCAGTCACCAACATGAGGAGGGCATAGCTCATTGCATAGTGCGTGCTGCGTACAGTGACGAGAGTTGTGGCTAGCATGACGGAAGTACCATATGAGGAGAGATCCGAAGCGCAGACAGAACTTTACACAAAAAGGAAGACGGTTAATAATGAGGGATTGCATAGACAACGTTAAGACAATGAGGGTACAAACCAAGAGTGTAGAAGAGTTGTTTGGCAGATTTGGACACGCTGATAAACCAGGGCTGGAGCCTAAGTAGAAGAAGAGGATGGTTAAGCCAGTATGATAAGCGGGGTCCTGTCACTCAGGTAGTTAATGCAGTGCAATGGTCTCTCTGGAAAGGTAGTCGCAACAGAAACAATAGATAGTTATATATTTGGAATGTTATATAGGTACCAAGAAGTATTGGAGATAGAAGGAAAAGGGATATTTGCAGGACTTGCAGCTTGAAGATGCGGTGACAGTAATAATGTGTAGTGATTGTGGTGTGTCTGTCGAGAGGGTATTCATCAAAAAAGGTGAATGTGTGGTTGGTGTGTTTGAATCTTATGACTAATAAATGATCAGTGTGTGTTGTGTGTGTGTATGTGTGTTGATGTGTGTGTGTGTGTAGTGTGTCTGTCTTCCCATAACTCTAAAACACATTGACTAGCACCTGAAGACTTTTACATGCATTACACAAGAAAACTCCAGGAAGTACAGCATTGAAAATGTGTTTGGCGTTAATTAAACACCCCTTTTGAAGACTATTAGACAGCCTTAATTCATATCCTTCATCAGCGCTATTTGTTCACCGCTGTCGTCTGGTCTTAAACGGCTTCATTCAGGACTGAGTAACTCGTTGGGGTCTGACCCAACCATGGTTTTTGGCCTGCTCCTCATCCTTGCCTCAACTTGGAACAGTGCCGCAGACGATTTCTGAAGCAACAAAGTATTTTTTCCACTTTCCTCACTCCATATTATCGAATGCCCTATCATCATAGTCTACGAATTGTCTTGAGACATTGCAATGCTTTATCAACGGCCGAGACATCAGCGTTCATGCTTATTGTTTAAATTCCGCACATGTGGATCACTGGCGAGACATCTCGTTAAACTAAGCAGAATTACAAAACTTAAGTCCAGAATCGAACTCAGAGCAGTTCCGACACTAAGAAAAGTTGTTAATTTGTGTCCAATTTGGAATATTTGACCTTTAGGGACTGCCTCCGGCGAGGTGTATGTTATAATATGACGGTGTGACGTGATTGTCTAATCGTGTGCCACAAGCTGTTTCTTATCAACCATTTCGTTGGGATGCTTAAGCACTGTACTGATGATGCTATACAATCGACTTGAACAAAGGTCAAGAGGCAAATCGTGCAGTTGTTCGCACGTTTGTCTGCAGTGCAAAAACAGCGGTGCGCTGCTCGGCTGATAATGTGAAATTTTTATTTCCACCGATGGTTCACCTTTTTGTGTGTTCTTCCAGTTATAGACCTGTCACCGGCATAGATAAATACAAATAAGAAAATTAATGTTTCGTTTTTAAAAGGTTTCTTCAACCGTTGTCGTGGATTCCGTAGTGAAAACCAGCTTGTATGCGTTCTCAAGCTTCAATCAATGTGCGACTACTGCTTGTTCGATACCGGATGCTAGAAGCAAAAGTTAAACTAGAACCCGCTCGTTAAAAACTTGCTGCAGTGATGACCACGGTACCCAGCACGACCACAATCCGCTTTGATACATGAGACTTAAATGATAGTGCGCAAAGTTTTGGCATCGATTTGGAATAAGTGGTTCCAGAGAAACACAATATTAATATTGTTCTTGAATCAACATGGCTGCCCAAACACGTAATGTGACCTACAATTAGAAATTACAAAACTTATATTCAACCTACGTCTGCATACGTATGGATTGAAGGTTTCCCTTGATCTGACCGAGCCGTTCTGGAGAAGAAATGTTTGAAGGTTTGACGGTAATTCAATATGGCCACCAAACCATGGACCTATCATTAGAAATTAAAAACTTGGTGAAAAGATGCTTGGGGAAAGTGGTGTGAAGTTTTTCCTTCAATCTGTATAGCATTACTGGAGAAGAAGATTTTTTTATAAATAATTAATTTTCATCCAAAGGGATTTTGGGGGCCTTTGGGAAAACAAACATTGGTGAAAACCTTTTTATTGGGACCACACATTCAATATTACCATTTTTTCTTCTGGCCTTTTTCCAATTTCTCTGTAATGGAATACAATTGCGAAAGGTTGTGTTAATCGGCATTTAAGGGTTGCGTTCTTTTCTATCAAATGGCCACCAAAAACCATGTGACTTGTGACGTCATAATTTCACCATGTATTGCAGACAATGATTGCGGATGAATAGTGGCAAATTTTTGCTTCAATAGGTTGTGTGATTCCAGAGAAAACATTATTTAATAATTTCTTTGAATCCAACATGGCTTGCCAAACCATGTGACCGATCAATTAGAAATTAACAAACTTATTTGTCTACTCGCTGGCAAATACGTATGTGAAGTTTCCCCTTGATCTGATCAGCCGTCTGGGAGAAGATGTTTGAAGTTTTAGGTAAATTCAAGATCGTCGCCGAACCATTGACCGATCATAAGGAATTAACAAACTGAAAAAGGACCTCATGGGGAAAGTGTTGTGAGAAATTTTGCCTCAATCTGTCCAGCTGTTCTGGAGAAGAAGATTTTAAAATTTATTAACTTTCAATCCAAGATGGCTGACGAAACGTGTGACCTATGACATAAATTTACATTCTGCCTCCAATCCGTGGTGGAATACATGTGTGAAGTTTTGTGTTAATCGGTAAGGTGCGTTTTCTATCCAAAATGGGCCGCCAAACCATTGTGACTTGTGACGTCATAATTTTTTTACTTGTATGTAGACATGATTGTAGATGATAGTTGCAAATTTTCGCTTCGATAGATGAAGCAGTTCCAGAGAAAAACATTATTTAATAATTTTTCTTGAATCCAACATGGCTGCCAAACCATGTGACCTATCAATTAGAAATTAAAAACTTTATATTGACGACTCGTGATCAATACGTATTGAAGCTCCCCCTTGATATGAGCAGCCGTCTGGGAGAAGATTGAAGGTTTTCGGGTAAATTCAAGATGGCCGCCTAACCATTGTACCTATAAAAGAAATTAAAAAACTTGAAAAAGGACATCATGGGGAATGTGTGTGTAAAGTTTCGCCTCAATCTGTCCAGCCGTTTGGAGAGAAAGATTAAAAAAAAAAAAATTCCAAACAAGATGGCTGCCGAACCAAGTCACCTATGATTGTCATAATATACTTTTTTCTACGGTGAATTCTTGTGTAGATGAGGGTCAAGAATTTCAGATTTTTCCTATGCAGCGTTCCCCTGACGAATTTTCACCGGGACACCGCTTCACTGATGACGTCACGAAAAATCACCCTGTTCCCGATGGGACTTCAATTAAAATGTTTGAAGCGAAAAAATTTCCATTGCACAGTTTCAGAGATACAGAAGTCCAAAGTTTATCGGTTTTTTCAATAATGGCGCACGTTACCACGTGACCTATGCACGTCCAATTATCAATTAAGTTTGCTATCAAAAAGATACATACTATGGTGCAAATTTCGTGTCGATCGGACTTACTGTTCTGAGAAAATGATTTTTAAAGCCAAAGAACCAGCAAGATTGCCGGCGGGAAGAAAAATAATAACTAGAACTGCCACTTTATAACTGCGCAGTTGATGACCGGTACCCAAGACGTCCACCTTTGATACAACGTGAGACTTTCTGTAGATGACATTGCGGCAAAGTTCGCTTCGATAGGACAGTGGTTCCAGAGAAAACATTATTTAGAGTATAAAACACAGCCCTGCTTCGAGACAGCGCGGAACAGATGAGTTACGAACCGGATCGCACAAAGTGTTCAATCTAGTTATTACGTTATGCAGTTTAGCCCTTTTTCCTGGGGCATTGTCGGTATCAATTGAATTGCTATTTTCTGTACCTTAAACGCATTCAGGTGGAGCCAAGTTGAGCTTTCTGGGGAAAAACAAATCTAAAAGTTCTCAGATTCAAATAATTAAATAATTCTGGCTGCCAAACCGCGTGGCTGATGCGGGTTGAAATTTAAACCCACGTTTCACATGTCGGCTAAATTATAATTGTGAAGTTTCGCATATATAGAAGCAGCGCGTTTCCAGAGTAAACATTAATTAATATTTATCCTTTCAACGATGGCCACCAAACCATGTGACTTGTGACGTCTAATTTTTACCACGCTGTGCATACACGATCAGTAGATGAAATTTCAATTTTCGCTTCGATAGGTTATTGTGTTTCAGAGAAAACATTATTAATATTTTCTTGATCCAACATGTGCCAAACCATGTGACCTATCAATTAGAAATTAACAAACTTATATCGCTGCTCGTGACAATACGTATGTGAAGTTTCCCCTTGATCTGACCAGCTGTTCTGGAGATGTTTGAAGGTTTTAGGGTAAATTCAAGATGGCCACCAAACCATGTGACCGAACAGTAAGAATTAACAAATTGAAAAGGACCTCATGTGGAATATATGTGTAAAGTTTCGCCTCTATCTGTCAGCCGTTCTGGAGATAGATTTTAAAATTATTAATTTCAATCCAAGATGGCTGACGAACCATTGACTATGAATACTAAATTAATCTGCTTTTATCGTGGAATTAACAAGTGGTGAGTTTCGGAATGATGAAGTCTGATCAAGATGGCCACCCAACAATGTGACTTCTAGGTAAATAAATTTTTCAAAGTATTGCAGACCTGATGAAGATGGCAGTTTGCAAATCCTTGATAGTAAGAGTCCGAACGGTCGACAAATTTATCCGACTGTTTTTCAAAAGCTTCTAAATTTTTTTCTGTTCTCAAACACCAAAAAATCATTAAAATTTTTCCCGAGCGGAAACAACCGTTAAATATTTTTTTTCTTATCATGGCTGTCTCAAACCATGTGACCTATCAATATTCATTAACAAAACTTATATCGCATACACGTCCAGAATATACCTGTGAAGTTTCCCCTTGATCTGACAAGGTTGTTCTGGAGTAGATGTTTGTAGTTTTAGGGTAAATTCAAGATGCCACCAAACCATGTGACCTATCAAGAAGAATTAACAAACTTGAAAAAGGACGTCATGCGGAATATATGTGTAAGGTTCGCCTCAATCTGTTCAGCCGTTCTGGAGAAGATTTAAAAAAAAAAAAATTCAAAACAAGATGGCTGCCGAACTACGTCACCGATGACGTCACAATAATTTTTTTCTACGATGAATTTATGTGTAGATGACGCTCCGAGAAATTTCAGATTTTTTCCATGCAGCGTTCTACTTGACGAATTTTCACCGGCACACCGCTTCACCGATGACGTCACGAAAAATCACACGTATTCCCGATAGGGAGCTTAGTCAAAATGTATCAAGTGAAAAAAAATTTCCATTGCAAGGTTTCAGAGATACAGAGGTCAAAGTTTATTTTTTTTTCAAGATGGCGCCCATAACACGTGACCTATGACGTCATAATTATCAATTAAGTATGCTATCAAAAAAGATACATACTTTGGTGAAAATTTTTGTGTCGATCAGACTTACCGTTCCTGAGAAAATGATTTTAAAGCGAAAAAGTCCGCAAATTTCGCGAATTGCCGGCGAAGAAAAATAATAAATAAACAAGAATAACAATAGGTTACCCAGTCCATTTGACTGGGTACCCTAAAAAAGAATAAACTAGAACCGCGCTTAAAAACTGCTGGCAGTGATGACTGGGTACCTAGACGTCCGCCTTTGATACAACATGAGACTTAAATGATAGTCGCAAAGTTTTGCATCATAGGATAAGTGTTCAGAGAAAACAATATTTAATATTGTTCTGAATCCAACATGGCTGCCAAACCATGTGACCTATCAATTAGAAATTAACAAACTTATATTCACTACTCGTGTGCAATAACGTCTGTGAAGTTTCCCCTTGATCTGACCCAGCCGTTCTGGAGAAGATGTATGAAGGTTTTAGGGTAAATTCAACATGGCGCCAAACCATGTGACCTATCAATTAGAAATTAAACTCTGAAAGGATGTCTTGGGAAAGTGTGTGTGAATTTTTGCCTCAATCTGTCCAGCCGTTCTGGAGAAGAAGATTTAAAAAATTTATTTTTCAATCCAAGATGGCTGACGAACAATGTGACCTATGACATCATAAATTTACATTCTGCCTCCATACCTATAGTGCAATACGTGTGTGAAGTTTCGTGTTAATCGGATAAGGTGCGTTTTTCTATTCAATATGGCCACCAAACAATGTGACTTTGTGACGTCATAATTTTTACTGTGAATGCAGACATCATGGAGGATGATTAGTGGCAAATTTTCGCTTCGATAGGTTATGTGATTCCAGAGAAAACAATTTAATATTTTTCTTGAATCCAACATGGCTGCCAAACCATGTGACCTATCAATTAGAAATTAACAAACTTATATTCCCTACTCGTGCGCAATACGTTTGTGAAGTTTCCCCTTGATCTGACGAGCCATTCTGGAGAAGAAGATGTTGAAGGTTTTAGGGTAAATTCAAGATCGTCGCCGAACCATGTGACCGATCAATAAGAAATTAACAAACTTGAAAAGGACCTCATGGGAATGTGTGTAAAGTTTCGCCTCAATCTTCCAGCCGTTCTGGAGAAGAATATTAAAAAAAAAAAAAAAAAAACAAGATGGCTGCCGAACCAAGTGACCTATGACGTCATAATTTATTTTTCTACGGTGAATTGTGTGCAGATGAGGCTCAATAAATTTCAGATATTTCTATGCAGCGTTGTACCTAACGAATTTTGACCGATGACGTCACGAAAAATCACCAGTGTTCCCATGAGGAGCTTATTCAAATGTACTAGCATACACCCGTGCTCCGCACAGAGTTGAATGGGTGGCAAAAGGTGGATGAGGCATAATAGTGGATTATTATGGGAAGCTGGGGAGGGTGTCATTAGGGATGTGATTCACTATGGTTACCTTTCCTTAGTTTTCTAAAGGACCTCCTTGTAGATGACATTTTGGGTGAGTATCTTGTTGCTGAATAGTCCTTGTGAGGAATTATATGTCCACTTTGATAGATAAATAGGAGTAACCTCTTGCACGTGAAAATGCAACATATAGTTGGCCATGGGAGAACACGCAGGGGCTGGGAGGTATATTCCAAGTTTGTCAAATGTTTGCCCTGGGATTGTTTATGGTCATCGAGTATGCGAGTCTGACTGGAAATTGCATCCTCTTCAGTGTAACTGGAAGGTTGGCGTTCTGATGTGGGCAAGTTTAACATGATATAGGCCGAGCCCTGGACTGAACAGGAGCAGTGGAGGGTGACCGAGAATCAGAATGAAATTTCAATGAACGGCACTTTTTGGCACACATCCGACGATCGAACACCACTTGGACGCTTTAATTTGAAGATCACACACGCAAGAACAACAACACAGGTAAAAATGCGGTTGAGAAACGTCAAATTACGCGCAGACGTTAACAGAAATAATATTTTTTTTAAATAAATCTTTACTTTATATACAGTTTCTTGTTACATCTTTTTGTGTTTCAAATTCACCTTCTGAGGTAGTCAGCATGTGCAAGAAGAGGTTTCACATTGCAGATGCTGTTTTCTAGGAGTGGCATTACGCCTCTCGGTGGGGACGGTCTGTCGACGACAGCGTAATGACGTCAGCGACATGACCGATGATGTCATTACGGAATTATGCCTCTCAGCGGTGGACGTCACACGTTGCCATGCAAACGAACATAAAAATTAGAAAATCGCCAAAAATTCCCAAACGTGTACGGTCTGGCGCGATCTCACATAGACCAAGCGTGTCATTAGACCACAGAGCACCCGCATGCCGAAAGTGGCGACAATCCGTCGCAGTTTTGGAGGAGATACGTACGTCAAATTACAACGCAGACGTTAACAGAAGTAAATATATAGATGGAGCGAAAAAAATTTCCATTGCACCGTTTCAGAGATACAGAGGTTCAAAGTTTATCAGTTTTTTCAAGATGGCACCCGTACCACGTGACCTATGACGTCAGAATTACCAATTAAGTTTGCTATCAAAAAAGATACATTACTATGGTGAAAATTTCGTGTCGATCGGACTTAGCGTTCCTGAGACAATGATTTTTAAAGCGAAAGAACCCGCAAATTGCCGGCGGAAGAAAAAATAATAATAAAGAAATAAACAGAGCAAAACAATAGGTTACCCAGTCCTGACTGGTACCCTAATAAGAAATAAACAGAAGAAAAACAAATAGGTTACCAGTCCTGACTGGTACACCTAATACCCAGTCCTGACTGGGTACCCTAATTATATGACCACAATGAGTAAAAAATGTTTTCAGGAATGAAGTAATGAATTGCGACATCAAGGCAGGAAAGCCGAGAGGTACGCATACTCGCTTCGTGTAGCCTGGATTTGAATGCCGAGCCGGCGCTGTAAAACTATGATCCCGGTGTTTCACAGGCAGGGCATTCATCGTGTGTGTGGCGTCTCTCGGATGGATGATAAACTGGGCGTCACATCTGCCGGAATCTCTCACCCCTCTTCCTCCCTCCCTCACTTACCCCTCTCCCTCCCTCCCTCCCCCACCTCTCTCCTATCCCTTCCTCCCTCACTTACCCCTCTCTCTCCCTCCATCTCTATATATTGTTGTGGTGCCAGAGTTCGGTGGCGAGGACGACCGCTAGACGGAGCAGTTGGGCCGTCTCCCACCGAAACACCGGAATTGAAGGTCGTCACTCCGGATAACTCCGGTCGACAGGTCGCTTAATGGGCCGTGGACGCCAATATTTGACCGCACGGTTAGGGTTCTTTTTGTCTGATTTCAATTTACCTAAGTAGCCGCCGTCTAGCTACCCGGGAAAGCATACCTCGGCCGGCTTTGTCGAACCGAGTCGCTTGTTACCACTCGGATCGGCGTAACCGAGCGGAATTACCAAAAGCCTGCGCCCGGCCCAAATGACCAATTTACGGCACAATTGGCCTTCCTGACTCTCAAGCACGAACCATACTGGGTCAATGAAAGAAAGCACGGACAACAAACTGGAACATTTAACAGTTATTTATTTACAAGGTACGAGGGAGGGAAACACAGAGCAGACTTAACCACGAATATGATGTAGGCAAATGTACAATGGCAATCACTTAAACTATTTCTACTTATCAGACTGGCCACAGACAGACACACACACCCAAAAAGAAATGGACCTCGTGGGTCTTTATTCGGCCCTTCAGCTCAGAATGGAAGGCGGAGCTGAGGGCCAGAGTCTGGCCAGGTACCTGGCCGCCTCGTGCGGTTTCACGACTCCAACCCACCACGGGTGGACTCGAACCCACGACCGGAATCCAACCACCCCACGATCCTGGCTGCCACGAACGACGATCGATGACACGAGCACCACGGAACACCTCCGCCACGACCACGAGGAACCCCAAAAAAGACCGCAGACTGCCAAAAGACCCCCCCTGAGACAGCTCGCCACCTTTCTTATCCCTCCCCGCGGGCGGGTGGAGGGATCCGCCCTGAGGTAACTCGTCTCCGGATTGTCAGGGGCATCGGGCAATCGGTGTCCTCCCTCATTGGACGAGGCGACATTCCATCTGGCTGGGGTGGAGTCGGCCCTGAGGTGATCTCATCCCCAATTGGACAGGGGAACATTCCATCTTGCTGGGGCGGAGTGTGGCCCTGAGGTGATCTATCGAATATGTCTCTCGTCTCCCCTCTCTCTCCTCTCTCTCTCTTTCCAAAGGGTTGTATTTGCTACTTCCTAATAGAACGGGCTTTGCACTTCCCCCCTCCCTCCCCCCCCCCCCCCCAACATCATCAAAATATATATGTATATATGTATATATGCACTATAATAATAATAATGAAAGTACTTTTAAAGTTTTAATATGACTTAAAATTTCATATACAAACCCCCACCCCCGA
>JAXMNL010001944.1:790-11697 GCA_035128595.1 Eptatretus atami
TCTTGAGCCGTAACTGGTGAGAAAACATTGTTCCTCATCTGCTCATGCAAGAACACTATTTTTGTTAAATTACATCCGACTCACTCAAAAATGCATTCGGTATCGATGGAGCAACATTACAGGCAAATCCTTGAGGAAAACCTGCTTCAGAGTGCAAAAGACTTCGACTGTGATGCTTTGGCATTCAATAGACAACGACCCCAAGCAACAGCCAAAGCAACACTGGAATGGTTCAGAACAAGACATGAAGTCTTTAAGTGCCCAGCCAAAGCCCAGCTTGAATCCATAGAATCTTGTGGAAAGACTTTGAGATCTGTCACTAACACTCACCTCCAATGTGATAGCTTGAGCAAATCTGCAAGGTAGAATTAGAAAATCCCCAAATCCAGATGTGCAAAAACTATACAAGCATACCAGACGAACAAGACTGTAAGCTGCCAAAGGTGCTTCTCCAAAGTATTGACTCGGGGGTTGAAACTTATCGCACAAGGACATTTCAGCTTTATTTTTCAACTTTTAATAATTGTAAAGAGCCGTTCCATCCAGTACAACAATAAAGAGAAGCAAACTCTGCTGTATCTCCTGACACAGCCATCTGGAACTGAGGAAGAACAGCAGTTGTGAAGAATGTACTCCCAGCACACCACCCATAAGCGCAGAGAAGAACACGGAACTTCACTCTTTGCTCCTCTCTTCCTCTCTCCTCTCTCCCTCTCTCTCTCCTCTCTCGCCCCCCCCCCTCCACACTTTTACATTTGCTCGCTCACTTTGGCACTCACATGCAATCGCAGGATGCTTGTGCTCGTCTCTGGCAGTTACGTATGGAGCCTGTGTGCTTTTCCTTTCTCTTTCTTATCGTCCAACTTTTTCGTTTCTTTACCTCTTCTCTTGTTTTTCCTATATATACTTATATGTAGATACATATATTTCGTTATAAACAGCTTTGTACAGCCATTCGCCTGCTGAGCAGGTTAGCTTTTGCAGGCTCCATACAATCATGGTTCCCTTCTTGAGGCAATTATTTTATGGCCGGATGCCCTTCCTGACGCCCAACCCTAGTCGCTCTCTATGACACACAGGGATAGAACACATATTCTAACCGGTCATACACGGACCAGTACACTGGTACTCATTCGCCGACCCGAAAGGATTACAAACTGAGTCAACCACGTGTGTTATTCAGTGGAAAGCGTCTCAAACTCAGGACCCCAGGATCGCAACCAGCACCCTAACCACTAAAGCCAACACAGGCTGCATATAATAATAATATATTATGTTATATATATGATATATATGTATATATTAATGAAGTATATAGTGTGCAGTATATATGTATATATAAATATATATATATAATATATTATATAAATATATATATATATAGTTACTGGAATGGCCCTTAGTGTGTTACTAAAATATAGGATTAGCCCAGATCCCCATTAAATGCATGTTTAGCCAGGTTGTTCAGTTATTTGACGTTACATGTGTTCAGAGTGTCACAGGCTGTGTATTAACCTCCGCCATGCGAAATCGGAGTACTGTTTTCACCCTTCTGTTTGTTTGTTGTTTGTTGTGAACAGTATTACGGGAAAAACCCTCGACGGATTCGACGAAACTTGGTCGGGGGTTAGTATGTTCCAAGGATCATGCCATTAGATTTTTTGCTTGTCCCCCCCCCAAAAAATGAGGAAAAAAAAATTTTTTTTTGCATTTCTACATGTTTTAAGTGATTTCCAACCCCCCCCCCCAAATAAATTTTTGCAACTTTTTTTCACAAATTTCGATTTCCTTTGTTTTGCATTTCTACAGTTTTAAGTGATTTCCCAACCCCCCCCAAAAAAATGAGAAAAGAACTATAACTCTGTCAGCACTGTTGACATATTTAATGAAATAAGATATAAGTTCACTTGAGTGACCAGCAGTATTGGCGGCGTGGTTTTCACCTCCCGATGTCCCCCCTCTAGTTTGTTTGTTAGTGTGTGGTGTACGAGAGCTTCTTCTTCCTTCCCTTCACTCTCGGACAATAGTCCCCGCCCAGCGCTGAGGGGGAGTGGCCAAAAAGAGAAGTGAAACTGGAGAAAGACAAAAACTGCAAGCGGGTTTGAGGCGTGTGGGCTTCGAGGCGAGCAGAAAAAAAGGAAAGCGAAGTGTGATTCTGCCGGAGAGAAAACTGACCTCGGCGCGCCAGGTCTGCCTTCTGGGCCTGGAGAAGCGAGCCAGGGCCGAAGGAAAGGCAGGGAAAGGACTGCATGAGGTCTGTCTGCCCTCGCCTGATGAGAAACAACTGTGGAGTCGTGATCTGCGTGTAGGACGGCTGTGTCTGTCTGCGATCTGCTTCGTGAAGGAGCCTGGTGAACAGGCCAGCCTGGATTGTTATGCTGGACCTTGTGAGAAATCAGCTGAACCCATCATCGACCTGACGGTCTGGTGCAGTCGACCTTGCGGGTCTGAACCCGTGGAGGCCGCGTGTGTGCGGTGCGACAAAGGGGCGAGCGCCATTTGCCACGCGGCTCTCAGCTTGGGGGCTGAATCCTGGGACATCCGCTGTTACGAGCGACTTCGTGCTTTTGACACTTTCCTCTCTCCAAGAAACATCACCAGTACTCTGTCTTGTCTGCATGCTGTCTATGTCTTGTCTGCATGTCATTTAAGGCTTATCTCGTAGCGTACCCCTTCGGAACCCATAATCCGTAGTGCCCTAGGTTAAGAACGGGGTAATAGATTGATAAAAACATTGTCGTAATATTTTGCTGTGTTTGGTTTCCCCGATGGCCCAGAGGAAAAATTCGGCACCGATTGCATTTCGCAACCCCAACATTGGTCTGACGAGGCGGGGGGGGAACGCGCTCGGCAAATTTTGATTTATTGACGGATCAGGTGTAAAAATTGGAAATTATAAAGAAAATGGAGTCCAAAAATGCGGCGCGCTCCACCTTGCGCGACACGAAAGGCGAAGGGGCATTAAGCACAACAACGGCACAACACGATGGCGTGGCTCCCAACCACGCGGTTCAAACCGTGTCACGGCATGCGCCATGGCGAAGCGAGCAGGACGACTACGCGAAACATTGGCAAGCTTCAGACACAAATGGGGGAGCCTTGGAACAGGAGCAGTTATAGAATTATATAAAGGAGGTGCAATTAAATTGGAGAGCACAACGCACGCAGACGAGGTCAGCAAAAATGATATGTAGGGTACAACAATACAACAATGCATACAGAAATGAAATTCGGTGTTGAAAGAGGATAGCCAACAGAGTCGAACGAAAACTATGTGAAAAAAGAAAATAAATAGGTTGTTACCTCAGTGAATAGAGAAGAACAAAAACTGAACAAAAGAATAAAAGAGAAATATACTCCAGATAGGAAGAACTTGGAAAAAGAATTGGAAAAAAAGCTAGAAAAGGAAAAAATGTGAACCGATTTGGAATTGAAACAACTGAAGGAAGAGGTAAGATCAGCAACAGATAGAGAAAGCCTAGAACAGAAATAAACAGAGGAGAGAAATCTCGGAGCAAAGGAAGGAAGAATTATTGGAAAAGTCTAGACAGTTCGAAGAAACTGTACAGGGAGAAATGAGGAAAAGTTAGTGGAGAGTACCCATGAAGTTGGAACAAGAGAAGAGCCGAACTGAACAAATAATAGAGGAAGAGCAAATTGTAATCTTCAGATAGAAGAACTGAAGAAGAAGGAAATTGGAAGAACGGAATACGTGAAGAATGGCAAATACATAAAGGACGAGCAAGAATACAGTAAGCCAAAGAGATGGATCAAATTGAGGAAAGCATGCAAAGAGTTTAGATGAGCAAGAAACGCGGTAAGAGAATGGAGAACATGAGGGAACACTATATGGGAAACAACTTTGCAGTTACAAAACACCAAAGGAAGATGCAAAAGTCGGAATACAAAAGAAAGCTGAGATGTAAGGAATAGAAAATGAGAACGGAGAATGAAACATGAGACAGTAAGGAAACAGGACAAGAACACAAGGGAAGCAATTGCAGTACATGGATATTTGGATAGAAGCTAAAGAAGACTAGAAATGAATGAGAGAAAAAGAGACAGTGGACAAGAAACAACGAAGGAATGAAACAGGAAAAGGAAATCAACAAATTGAGGAAACGATGAGATTGGAGAATGAAGAACATGAGAGACAGTGGAGAGGAACAAAAAGGACAAGAACAACTAAAGGAGAAAGCAAGGGAGTACTGGATATGTTGGATGAAGCAGGAAAGGAAATCAATAAATTGAAGGCAATGATGAGATTGAGAGAAGGAAGAAAGAGAGACAGTGGGACAAGAAACAAAAAAGAACAAGGAATGAACAGGAAAAGAAATCCAACAAATTGAAGAGACGACGAGATTGGAGAATGAAGAACAAGAGAGACAGTGGGATAAGAAAACAAAAAGAACAAGGAATGAAACAGGAAAAGGAAATCAACAAATTGAAGAACGATGAGATTGGAGAATGAAGAACATGAGAGACAGTGGAAGAGGAAACAAAAGGAAAGAACAACTAAAGGAAAACAAGGTTGGAGTACGCGAGATGTGGAAAGAACAACGAATGAAGCAGAAAGGGAAATCAATAAAGTGAGGAAACGATGAGATGGAGAAGGAAGAACAAGAGAGACAGTGGGATGGGAAACAAAAAAACATTAATTTGAAATTGACCAACTAAGGGAGAAACAAGTTGGAGTACGTGAGAGTTGAAAAGAGCAACGAATGAAGCAGGAAAGGGAGATCAACAATTGAGGGAAACATAAAGAAGTGGAGAAGGAAAGAACAGAGAGACAGTGGGATAGGAAACAAAAAGACATGAATTTGAAATTGACCAACTAAAGGAGAGAGCAAGGTTGGGGTACGCGGAGATGGAAAAACTCCGAAAGATAACGGACAACTAAAAAGGCTCGGAGGAAGAACGACTCAAATGGAAGGAAAAATTGAGCCAGGGAAGTAGAACAGCACATAATGTGGATGTGATTATATCACCACAGGGATAATGTAGTGGTGCGGGACTGATTGACATCATTCGTCGGTGACACCACAATTGAGCAACCCTGGTGGAGGAGACATTGAGGGAGCAAATGGGGTGTTGGACGAATAATACATTTTGAGGCAGTCCAGCATTGGAGCTAACACCCAGAGAGTGGCGAACCGAATGATGATAACCTTGCTGAGAGGAGCGACCGGACCAGAGACTGGAATGAAGCAGGTACGTGGGCACATGCATATATGGTCGGACGAGGAGCTGAAGTAGAAATTCAATTTATGTTATGAGGACACTCTGTCCGAGGGTGCACGTATGCGTGACCCCTGAATGTGTGTGGAAGTGCCTGTGAATGAATGCTGTGAGCCCCACTCCAGACTACAGCACCGATATGTGCTGACAAGGTCGAACGTGTGTGGTACTCACGGCAGTCGAGAATGTAGGCCTGAGTGCAGGCAGTTGTCAGTACACAGGCAAGGTTGAAGGTGTGGAATGTCAAACACATAACTTGGAATTGTGTGCAAGCCTGCTTGTGGATCGTGGCATGAATGACGGGTGACGTAGAAATAGTTTGATCAAGGGGAAATAGAAATCCACCAGGACAGAACTGACACAGGGACAAAAACCGATAATGGACAGCTCCGCATGTTCTTACAGAGTTGGAGATGCTGCATCCAGGAGCAGGCTTTAGAAATTGGATTTTACTCTATTCAGCCTCACAGGAACGTGGGTGGAGCGCAGATGAGTAGCGGGGGCACTGGCGTGTGTCACTTGGTCTTCAAACCTTTCTGACACACGACGGGTTTGGCTAGCTGAGTGGTTATCTGTCTTTCAGGAGTTATGGAGAGAGGGGGAGCCATTCCACCATGGGGTTTGCCTGATTTCGTGAACCGGAGAGGGACCATTCCACCGATTTTACCTGACCGTGAACCCTGGAGAAGAGGGGCATTCCACCGATTTGGGTTTACCTGATTTCGTGAACCCTGAGAAAAGAGAGGGGGACCCAAACCCCAATTGAGATGTACCCTTTGAGCCGTGGCGGAAAGGCGGCTGTCACGTAGGTACTGAGGGATTCTTCCCTCACTCCCCTTCCAATGAGCCAAAGAAGCAGCCATATGTGATGTAAAATTTGATTGAAAATTGTACGAAAGTGATTGCAAGTTGCAGAGATGACAGAAGATAAGAGTGCACGAGTGGATTGGGTGATTTGAAAAAAAGTAGTGGAACGTCACAGGCAGAGTGTTAACCACACTGAAACAAGTATGACAAAGAGTGGCTTGTTTGAGAGATTGAAATGCTGGTGGAAACATGCAGAGGTTCCATGGCTGGTGAAGAGATTTATGTCTTGTTTAAATTTTGGAAATAAAGTATTAGGCAGTTATTAGAGCCAGCGGACGACGACGTAGTGACAAATTGATTGGTTTGGAAAAGTGTACCAGTTTATTTGATACAAGTGGGATCCGAGGACTGGTTGTTTTGTTTCACCTAAAAGTGAAGGTGTAGATGTTGTTGTGACTGGTGTGTGGCACTGTGGAATAAATGACTAAATGTTTGGTGAATGGCGTTTGTGCAAATGAGAGAGTGAGTGCGACAACGTACCCTGTCGGTAGAGTCTCTTAACCAAGTTAGTGTAGGTTAGGGGACTTAAGGATTTGAATCGATTTGGCTCTGTTCCATTGTGCAGGTGACTCGAGGTAGGTGCAGGCCAAGTATGGGGATACTGGCTGGTATGTGACATGGTATGGAAGTTGGTGAGTCGGGAAATAGGCACCAGGCTTTGGGGTCCTGCAGGTGAAGGCTATCAATGTCAGGAGAGCACATAGGGTTCAGTGCCAGATGAGCACGGTAGGTCAGTGCCAGGAAGGCACGGTAGGTTTCTGCCAGGAGAACAGTACTAGCTATACGTAGTGCTATGAGACGCACAGTGTGGTTGCTATGAGAGCACAGTTGTGGGGCTAGAGAGAGCCACCCCTAGTTAGGCGCCAGAAGCACGCTCAGGTGAACCCAGAGTCGCCGGGTGTCCCCACCCCTGATTGGAAGCAGGCAAGAGGCCTAGTAGTAGTCAACACATCCGCCAGCGAGTTATGCCTGGCACCACCAAATGAAAAGACAAATAAGGCCTTGCCCAGGTTTAATAGAATGAATAGTTGCCAGGTCGGGGAAAATGCGTCATTAGGATCATTCTAGCCACAGCAGGGTTTGTTGCATTGTCTAGAGCTAAAAGTAAATGTGTAGTTCGACTGCTCTCTCCGGCACATTCATGTGTGACACCTGTGTACGATAATCTTGATGGAGAGATTTGTTAAGGGCCAGCTAGGTCACCCTCTCCAAGTGCAGAGAGGCCACCAGATTGTCATGAGCACACACCCACAAAGATAATTTGAGTAAGAAACACACATCCTGTCTGTAAGAAAAAAAAAAAGAGAAAGGAACAAAAAAAAAGAGAACTTAACCAAAACAAGTCAGGCAAGAAGTTAAGGGTTACACTCCATCTCACTGGTCTGAGTCATCACACCCATTGCATCCTCAAGAACACCTCAAACTGCATTTGCTTACCATCGATATCACCATTGCCACCATTGCTGTGTCACCTCGTCCAATGCAGGGCCGTTGCCTGCTGCTGCTTGTGAGTAGGGCCATTGAGGCCAAAGTGCTTTGTGGGCCGTTGCAGCCGAAGACTCATGCCATTTGTGGGCAGTGGGCCGGAATAACTCTTTGTAAATTAGCCACTGGCCGACTGAACTCACCGGTGAGAGGCCATAAGGCCACGAATGAGAAACCCTCAGGGGTGAATGGACAATACTGCAGAGAGGCAGCCGTAAGAGCGAACACGTGAAAGAACTTTGAACCTTTGAATGTCTGCTCCTATGCAAATTTGGGTTAAAAGTAAAATTGAATGCCCTCCCATCAAATCCATAATTAGAATGTTAAGTAGTGTGGCATAGAGTGTGAATTGTTGTTAGATTGGTGACCCGACACACTATTGGATAGGGACATGCCAATCTACTGTTGACACTTTGGTTTTTGGAGTTGATGCTTCTCATGTGGGTAGAGTAAATGGGATCTGTGCTGTACGTTAGACAGGGCATTCGCGGGCTGCCCCAGATGGGCTCGGGAAAGCCTCCGGAGAAAGGTGGGGTAGTTTCGGAAATGCCCTTAGTGTGTTACTAAATATAGGATTAGCTAGTCCCCCATTAATGCATGTTTAGCCAGGTGTTCAGTAAGTTGACGTACATGTGTGTCGGAGGTTCACAGGCTTTATGTTTGTGCAGTGGTGGTGTACTGAGAGCTTCTTCTTCTTCCTTCCCCTCTCCGGACATAGTCCCACCCAGGCTGAGAGGGAGTGGCCAAAAAGAGGAAGTGAAACTGGAGAAGTACAAAAACTGCAGTCGGTTTTGAGGCGTGCTGGGCTTCGAGTCGAGCAGAAAACGGAAAGCGAAGTGGTGATTCTGCCGGAGAGAAACTGGCCTGGGCGCACCGGGTCTGCCTTCTGTGCCTGGCAAGCGAGCCAGGCCGAAGGAAAGCAGGGAAAGACTGCATGATGTCTTGCCCTCGGCTCGTTGAGAAACGACTTGGGAGTCGTGATGTGCTAGTAGGACGGCTGTGCTCTGTCTGCGATCTGCTTCGGAAGGAGCCTGGTGAACAGGCCAGCCTGGACTTGTATGCTGGACCTGTGAGAAATCAGCTGAAACCCATCATCGACCTGACGGTCTGGTGCAGTCGACCTCGCTGGGTCTGAACGCGTGGGGCGCGCGTGCTGGCGGTGCGAACAAAAGGAGAGCGCCATCATGCCCACACGGCCGTGCTCGAGCTTGGGCTCGAATCCGTGGATATCCGCTTGTTACGAGGCGACATCGTGTTTGGACACTTTTCCTCTCGTCCATAACACACCAAGTACTCTGTTTGTCTGCATGCTGTCTATGTCTTGTCTGCATTGTCGTTTAAGGCTTATCTCGGTAGGGACCCTTCGAACCCTAATCCTAGTTCCTAGTTAAAACGGTTATAGATTGATAAAAAATTGTCATGATATTTGCGTTGTTGGTTCCTCGATGTTCCCCAATAAATCTGGCTGATTCGTATGAAGTTGCCGCTTTGAGTCAATTCGTGCCGCGCTGAGAAACAATTCGCTCGATTGGTATATAAAACAAAATGTTACAGACTGCAGAAAGACTTGGCATTGACAAAACCAGTCTGTAAACGGGTCTATTTCCCATTGGTAAGCCCAGGATTACGTTGTATCGCGATTGAGATGTGACCCGAGGCCTTGCCGAGCCAGCCGGCATTATAAACTGGAGACGGCGGTTGAGGGTGGCGCCGAATCTGTAACGTTTGTTCTCAAGAGTCGGTGCGAATCCCGCCACCGCTGAATCCTCAACAATATATATGAGTATATTATATGGATGTTGATATGTAAATGTATATGTGTATATCAAATATTTAAAATATATATAATATAATATGTATAATAATAAAGGATGTTATTGTAATGTATGAAATAGTATATATATATATATATTATATAATTATATTTATAATATATATTATTTTTATGTATATAAAATATATACACATATACTGAATAACTTTATATATATATATAGTATATTAATGATATATATATATATATATATATATATATATGATATATGTTCGGTCTCAGAACCGCATGCATACAACAGATAGGTGTCCCAAGAATTTATCCATTATTTTACGTGTAATAGTCCCTCCTTTTGTTTAGCGGGACAACAAGGGAGTGCGTTGCATGATTTTAATAGCTTAGGATTTCTTAAATCATTTTTTTTCTTCATTTATCCCCACTCTTCTTCCTTTTCTGATTATTCCTGAGGTAAATCAGCCACGTGCGCCTTGGAGGCCAGCGCATGCGGCGCCGCGGTGAGGGATCTGCTGCTCAGAGATTCTCGTTCCCGAGCGAGCCCTCAACCCGGCGTGTGCGGCGAGTGATGTGTGCTTGGCAATGCGGGATTGTCGACTCGAGCTTCCGATGGTCTGGGGAGAATTGCCGATTGCATTAGAAAGGCATGCAAATAAATACCTCTTAAGAGGCTGAACGAATGGTGTTTTTCACGGCACGGGAAACATGGCCAGCACGACGCCCACGCTGCGCGAAACACGTACAGAGGCCAATAAAGCCGACTCCACGTCATGTTGGGCAGGATACGAGTATGCGGGTAGAAGCGGCTTGTTCTTTTTTTAACCTCAATACCCAACGCATGTTGGTGTTCGCCCCGCGCACACGCGAGCAGAGTCGTGTGAATGCAAGTGCTGGCCACGTGCGTCATGGCAGAACCGCGCGCACTGTATGGAATGTGCTCGAAAGCAGACATGTACACCGCTCGTGAAACGTGCATGGATTTATTCATGGCGATGTACCTTCGGTCCTCGCTGGCAGCGGTGGATTCTTCACGGATGGTGAACGTCTTCTCGTCTCTGTGGCCAGCGAGGCTGCGATCGAGCCAGGGAATGTACAGTGTGAGCCACATTGGCACGCGCAGAACAAGCACGTTGATCGACGCTGGTCGAACACCCGAGCGGGCATGCGGGACCCTCGACCGGTCGCCCCGGGGTTTTTGCAGGATGATTCGCGTGCCAATTTTGGTGTGGGCGATTCATGTCATCTTGTGGGTTCGGAGTGCAATATTGCCGCTGTTTGGGGTGGCATTGCCGGAAACGAAGTGAGGCGATTTCCGGCCCAAGCTGGCGGGCCACATGAGGGGTCGGGGCCAATCGGAGTGCCTCAATCAAGTGATGACGTTTGGATTCGGCGTGGCCCCTCTCCCCGAGCTGAGGGCCCTATAAAGGTCCGGGCAGGCCCTCTTCCCCTGTCGGTCTGTGTTTCCTGCTCCTCGACTCCACCTTCTCGTCTCCGCCCACGTCGACACCGCCACGACCCGCCTCCTGCT
>JAXMNL010001945.1:0-5000 GCA_035128595.1 Eptatretus atami
AAAAGAGAGAAATGAGAGAACAAGAGAAGAGAGAGGAAAGGAGGAAGAAGCGGCAAGCAAGCCGAGAATAAAGCGAGAGTTGAAGCACGCAAGGGAAGAAGCGAGTCAGAAGGAAGCGGCAGCGAGGAAGCCGTGCAGGCCCGTAAGTGAGCAAGCGGAGCGTGTGGTGCGTGTGTGGGTGTCGACCAGCAAAAAACAGAGACAATCACATACTTCACAGATCCCTGACAAGCAAGCGTGTGGTGCGTGTGTGAAACAGTTTCAGTAGGGTCCTAACAAAACCATAAAAGTCCAACTTTTCTGAAATTAACAATCATTAAGTAACTTAAATGTCCTTAAGTTTCAGAGAAAATGTTAAAAATCATAAAAATAACAGATTTCTGTATAGGTGAAGGGTTTTCACTACTACTCACATCACGTAAGACAATGCGTCCCAAGAGCCGCGTCCTATAAAATTTTGTCTTAGAAGAAAAAATAGAAAAAATAGAAAGAAGATAAAACACAACAAATACTTCCGATTTGTCGCACGTGTCCTTGATCAAGCCAATACGGAACCCGTCATCGAATGTATTTACGTATTTACGAATATATGGGTATTTGACGAAATAGAATAGTATGTAGAATTTACGAACATACGATAATGGAATAATCTTTAAAATAGTAACAGTGAACTTTTGTCGAAACTTTAAGCAAATGTCGCAATATATCATTTAAAATTCATGATAGACGCTCTCAAAAGGCACCTCATTGCGAGGATGTGTACAGGTGTGCTCAGTATTTAAGGAGACCGGATCCTGTATAAACAAGAGCCAGTCCTAAGATAGGTTTTGTCTCACCAACAGAATGAAGACAAGAGAAAGAAGAAGAAGAACAACAACACGCCGAACGCTCTCTTAGAGCCACGTCCTAAAAATTAATATTTTATTGAAAAAAACTGTTTACCCGGTAGCATGGTCGCATTTCATTCCGCCCGCCTCTAGCAGAAGCACACATGGCTTGTTTTTGCGCGGTGCTGCCGAGTGGTCACGTGTCTGGATTCGGGTCATCTCGCAAAACTTCGGCCGCCATTGTTTGTCGCTGTCATCAACGAATAAAAGAGCTGACATACCTATTATTATCATCTATCATGGCAAGAATTGTTGACCCAAATTAAATATGCCCAATACATCAAAGGATGCTGGACAATGCTATATCAAGTACCTGGCTGATAAAACGAAATTCAAAGGATGGTTGGAGAAAGATCCCGGTGTCGATCTTAGTTGTCTGATCTTTCTCTGTAAAAGCTTGGGAGTTTATGCCGTCACCTTCCATGGTAAAGGACAAAAACAATCTACAAGGTGAGTGAAACTGGTTTGCCTATTCTGATATATGATCAACGATCTTTTGGGCATTGAGTATTGTCTCGCAGTTATGCATGGTATCTGGTCTGCATTTGATTACAATGGTAAATGATTACTTCTACTGCATATGTATTGTTAAAGCTGGATCTTGAAAGAAAGGGTAGAAAAACAAAAAGATTTGAAGTTGGTTTCCAGGTGAAAAGTGAACTGAAGGTCCGGTCCGAGAAACCAAGGGCCATCAGTGCAACGCCAGGATGTTCAGTCAAAGAAGAATGAGGCTATTATGTGGTGAATGGTGTCACAAAATTTTCGAAAGGTCTCTCTCAAGTATAGTTTAGGCCAGAAATATTGCTTTTCTCTGGATCAGGTTGATGGTGATGATCAAGAACACTCAAAGTCCAAATTCAAATGCCTGTTGGAAAATTTGGTGGACTCTGAAACAGAAGTTGATGGTGATAATGTAGATTAGTTGGTTGCGAGTTACAAATAATTACTGCAGATGTAGCAGGGTGTGAACTGAAAGTCCTAGTCAAGGATTCAAGTTGAAGATGACATAGGGTAGATGTGTTTACTCTAATGAATGTGGGGTAAAAACAAAGAAGTTTGAGAAGTTGTGGGGCTAGTTTCGTAAAGTGTTGCCTAGTTTCCCATGGTCAGGCGTCCTCTTGAGAGGGGGTTTTTCCCTCAACAGACAGATGAGAAGAACACCTGGGTGAAGCATGCTTGTGGCACTGAAGGAGATTATTGTTAATTTTAAAAATTTTTAAAAATTTTTTTTTAAATTTTATTTTAAACAATATTTTAAAAATTAAAAAATAATAAATTAAAAATTTTTAAAAATTATTAAATTTAATTTTAAAAATTTAAATTATTTATAAAATTATTTTTTTTTTTTTTTATTTTTTTTTTAAATTTTTTAAATTTTTTAAAAAATTTAAAAAATTTTTTTTTTTTTAAATTTTAATTTTTTTTTAAAAATTTTAAATTAAAAAATTTTTAATTTTTAATTTATAAATTTTTTTAATTAATTTTAATAAAAAAAATTTTTTTATTATTATTTTAAAAAAAATTTTTAATTAAAAAAATTTTTTAAATTATTTTAATTTTTTTTTTTTTTTTTTTTTATTTTAAATTTAAAATTAATTTTAAAAAATTTTTTTATTTTTTAAATTTTACTAATTTTTTTAATAAATAAAATTTAAAAAAAAAATAAAAAAATTAATTTTTAAAAAAAAAAATATTTAAAAAAAATTTTTTAATTTATAATATTATATTTTAAATTTATTTTCTAAAATTAATTTTTAAAATAATTTTATTTATTTTTAATATATTATTTATTATTTATATTAAAAATTTTAAAATTATAATTTTAAAATAATAAATAAAAAAAAAAAAAAATTAAATTTTATTATTTTTTAAATTTTATAATTAATTTTATTAATAAAATTTTTTATTTAATTAAAATAAATAAAAAAAATTTTTTTTTTTTTAAAATAATTTTTTTTATTTTAAATTTTATAAAAAAAAATTTTTATTTTTTAAAATTTTTTAATAAATTTAAATATAATAATTTTAAAAAAATATTTTTTTTTTTTTAATTTATTTTATTATTTATTTAATTTTTTTTTTTTAAAAATTTAAAAATTTTAAATTTTAATTTTTTTTTTATTTATAAAAATTTTAAATTTTTTTTTTTTATTAATTTTTTTTTTTTAAAAATTTAAATTAAATTTTTAAATTTTTTAAAAATTAAATAATTTTTAAATAAAAAAATAAAAAAATTTTTTTTTTTTTTAATTTTTATTTAATTAAATTTTTTTTAAATTTTTTTTAAAAAAAAATTTATTTAATTTTTTTTAATTATTAAAAAAAAATATTAAAAATTAAATTATTAAAAAATTTTTTTTTTTTTTAATTTTTATAAATTTTAAAATTAAAAAAAATAATTTTTAAAATTTTTATTTAAATATTTTTATTTTTTTTTTTTTTTTTTTTTTTTTTAAAAAAATATAATAAAATTTTTTAAAATTTTTATTAAAAATATTTTTATTTAATATAATATCTTATTTTAAATTAAAAAAATTTTCAAAAAAAATATTATTTATTTTTTAATTATTTTTTTTATTTAAATAAAAAATTTTTTTATTTTAAAATTTTTTAATTTTTATAAATTATTTTTAAATTAAAATTAAATTTTATTAAAATAAATTAAAAATTTTTAATAAAAAATATATTAAAAAATTTTATTATAAAAATTTATAAAAATATTATTATTTTTTTTTAATTTAAAATTTAAATTTAATTTAATTAAATAAAATTTTTTTAAAAAAAATTTTTTTTTAAATTTTTTTAACTTAATTTTTTTTTTTAAATATTATTTTTTTTAAAATAAAAAATTAAAAAATAAAAAAATTAATTTTTTTTTTTTTTAAAATAAATTTTTTATTTAAAAAAAAATTATTAAATTAATTTATTTATAATTATTTTTAAATATTTTATTTTAATTTTTTTTTTTTAATATTAATAATTTTTTTTTAAAAAAATTTTTATATTTTAAAAATTTTTAAATTAAATTTTAAAATTTTGTAAATTTTTTTTATTTTTAAAATTTTATTATAAAATTTTAAATAAAATTAAATAAAATATTTAATTTATTTTTTTAAAAATTTTTATTTTTTTTTTTTTTTTATTATTTTATTTTAATTAAAATAATTATTTAAAATTATTAATATTTTTATTTTAATTAATTTAAAATTTAATTTTATTTTTTTTTTTTTAAATTTTTTAAATTTTTAATTTAATTAAAATAATTTTTCATTAATAAAAATTTTTTTTTTTATTTAATTTATTTTTTTTTAAAATTTTTTATTTTATTAATTAAAAAATTTTATAATTTTTTTAAAAAAATTTTTTTAATTAAAATTAAAATAAAAAAAAATTTTACAATTAATTTTTTTAAAAAATAAATAAATAATAAAAATATTTAATAATTTTTTTAATTAATAAAAATTTAAAATTTTTTTTTTTTAATTTTTTTTAATAATTTTATATTTTATTTTTTTTTTTATTTTTTATTTTTTTTATTATAAAATTTTTTTTTTAAAATATTTTTATTTTAATTTATTTTTTTTATTTTTTTTTTTTTTTTTTTTAAATTAATTTTTTTTTTAATTTTAAATTTTTTTTTTTTTTAAATAATAATTTATAATAAAATTTTTTTAAATAATAAATTACTTTTTAATTTTTTTTAAAAAAAATATTTTTTAAATTTTTTAAAAAATTAAAAAATTTTTTTAATTTTTTAAAAATTTTAATTTTTTTTTAAACTTTAAAATTTTTAATAAATTTTTACTTAAATTTTTTTAAATAAATTTTTTATTTTTTATATTTTAATTAAAAAATATAAAAAATTTTTAAAAATTTTTTTTTTTTTTAAATAAATTTTATTTTTTTTTATTAATATTTTATATAAAATTTTAAAAATTTATTTAATTTTTTTATTTTTTATTAAATTTTTAAAAAATTTTTTTTTTTTAATTAATTAATATTTAATTATTTTTATTTTTAAATTATAATTTTTTTTTTTTTTTTTTTTTAAAATTTTTTTTTTTTTTATTAAATTTATAAAAAAAAAATTTTAATATTTAAATTATTTTTTTT
>JAXMNL010001945.1:7500-14534 GCA_035128595.1 Eptatretus atami
TTTTTTTTTATTTTTTTATTTTTTTTTTTTATTTATTATAAAAAAATTATATATTATAAATTTTTATTTATTTATTTTAATTAAAATTTTTTATTTTTAAAAAAAAAAAATTTTTTTAAATTTAAAAAAATTTTAAAATTTAAATTTTAAATTATTTTTTTTTTATAAAAAATTTAAAAATTTTTAATTTTTAAATAAATTATTTTTTAATATTTTTTTCTTTTAAAAATAAAATTTTTTTTTTTACAATTAAAAAAAAATTATTTTTTTTTTTATTTATTTTTTTTTTATTTTTAAAAAATTATAAAATTTATTTTTAATTTTTATTTATTTTAAAATTTAATTAATTATTTTATTAAATTTTTTTATTTTTTTTTAATTTAAATTTTGTTTAAATTTTAAAAAATTAAAAAATATTTAATTAATTTAATTTTTATAAATTTTTTTTTTTTTTTAAAATTAAAATTTATAAAATATATATTTTTTAATTTTATTAATTTTTTTAAAAAATTTTTTTTTTTTATTTTTTATAATAAAAAATAATTTTATTTTTTAATATTTTTTATTTAATTATTAAATTAAAATTTTTTTTAAAATTTTTTTTATTAAAATTTTAAAAACAAATTTTTTTTTAAGAAAATTTTTTTCTTTTATTTTAAATATTTTATTTAAAAAATTTTTTAAAAATTATTTTTAAATTTTTTTATTTAAATTATTAAAATTTATTAATTTTTAATAAAAATTAATTTTTAAAAATTTTAAAAAAATTTAAAATATTTTTTTTTGTACTGGTAGGTGGACATGCTCAAAGTTGAAATCACAAAGGAAACTGCTATACTCAGCCGTCTCAGTTCTCGACATAAATCCATCATACTTGGAAGAAGAGAAAAGAAACGAAGGGCGAAGAAGCCATCCAAAGAAAACGCAAAATGGATGTGAAGAATGAAGTGGGATGGTTTGAAACAGAGAACAGAAGTGTGTTGGAAACTGACAATAGAAGGTCTGACCAATTGTCAGAAAAATAATGCAGACGAGCTGAGGCAAAGTGCAAAACTAGCCAAAGTCTTCTGGAAAATCAAATATGCTCTCAGGCACTTCTGCAAGCAACAACGGGGGAACTCAAAGTTCTTATAAAAGAATTGAGGAGAAGGCTAAATCCTTGCCTGCTATATATCCTAATTGGATTTACCATGACATGTAGCTTACAAAATGTATGTTCGATAGTGAAGAAGCAGTCAGGTAGCTGCTGCAACTTGGCAGGTGGCAGCACTACAACTAACATTTTAACATAACAACACATTATCATTGAGAGTGCTGCATCTGGAAACTTGTTGACTGCCTCCTGGCTGATTCTACAAGTAACTGTGAAGTGAATTTCGCAATTGGCTGTGTGGCGCATTGTGCACCTTGTGACTGAATAAGCTCCTGCGTGTTCTGTTGTTCATATAAAAAGATTTTTTGTAACTTACTATTTGTTTATTTCTAGTGAACTCACCTACAATTTACGCCTGAATTTCCTAGGATGTGGTCTTAAAAAGGGGTTATTTTAGCCCTTAATAGTCCTTAAAGATAGTCCTTAAAAAGTCTTAAAGACATCTCAAAATAAGTAGGAACCCTGTGTGAGTATGAGCCGGAACGAGTCGAGGCACGGTCTGTCACCGACCGACCATGTGGTCACTGGATGCACCAGTTCGTGAAGTGTGAGGAACTGCCCGTGTCGGCAGCACCAGGGTCTAACCCACGACAGACCGACCTCGGTGCCTCCAGAACTCGACTGCGTTTCAAGGCTGTTCGCGAGAGGGTGCACACAGGTTGGGTGCTGGCGACGGATGTGACACGCACGACACATTTCGGAAGTTTTGCTTGTAGACAACTAACTCTCTGTCTTGCTTGTACAGAACGTTTGCTTGTAGGTACGTTTCTGCTTGCACGGACAAACTAATCTCTGGTGACGAGACGACTCTCCTCCCCCACTCCCCCGAATGATCTACTGGGTACCTTGTCTGTGTTTAGCTGAGTGTGACCCCCAAGAAGCATCTGCCTTGATCTCTTTTTTGCTTTTGGATTATTAATGCTTTGAAAGTTATTAATTTATTTACCTAGAAAATAAAAAATTTTTTCAATTTATTTATTTTATCTATTCATAATTATTTTTTGACTTCAACTGTCTGTTTTGTCCATTCCTTCAATTGGTCTAGCATTGTCCAAAACCGAGATAACTGGGAGGGAATTTAACCACAAGATTTGACCAAAAATAGTCGCACCGCACCAGCCGGTAAAACGTTCAGCCGGCCCAATTAAAATCTAATCGAGATAACATTGTAATGTTGCCGAGGGCGCGCTTTCCCCGCTCAGGTAACCTCTAGTTGAAACGGCATAATATACAGTGGGACACTGGAAACTCGTGTTTACTTTGTGGCGTCATGGTGTTAAATACAACCCACCGTACCACAACGTTAATATGAGCGGCTGGCTCAGGTCAGGCGTCTTCGAGGACAATCGGGATTAATCCCCCCTGAGTGAGCAAGCTGGTGTCTCGGTATCCGTGCCCGCAAACAATATATACAATAATATACATATTATATATATATAATAATATATATATATAATAATATATATTTGTTACGGTTGTTGGAAATTCACACAGATTCACCATTAGGTTCCCCGAAGATGCAGTTATGCGATACGGTGTGTCCAGGTTAGATTTCCCCACCGATGTATAACGGGAATATTCGTGTGCCGGCCTTGAATCCTTGAGGTAGTGTTATCTTTTTATCTTTTTTTTAAACAATCATCTGCTCACCAACCTTTCCTCCACAACTGCCAACATCTCTCACACTTCTCCCACAACCGCCACATCTCCTCACCATCATCTCCCAAACAACCGCCATGCTTTTCACCAACAACAACATCCCCATACAAACAACATCCCCAACACAACATCCTCCAAACAACAACACGATGCATCCTTCTGACAGCGGCAAAGTGATTCAAACACGGCGCGTGTGAAAGTGATCTCAACCACGGCCGCGTCCTTGACTGCGAGATGGATAGAACGGCGAAAGGGCGGAAGCCGCCGCTGGTGAAAGTTCAGGTGAAAAAGGGGGAGGGCGCTGATTTGGGGCGATGAAGCCAGAGCGACCCCTCACTCCGGCTATAAACAAGGCGCATTTCAACGCCGAGCAAGTTGTTGGTCCAGTGGAGGCATGAGTGGAGTTGAGAGAGATTTGGGCTTGGGCCGTTGGATGTCAGCAAGCGGAGTCGGGAGACTGGAGAAGCCGGCAGTTGAGTTGAGTCGGAGAAGTCGCCAAGCCGAGAGAAGGCCGCCAGCAACCTACGTAACGGTCCCGAGCGACTGGCCCGAGTCGTCGAGCGACATCGCTGAGGAGTGAGCGGGCTCGTAAAGACATCAACTCTTGAGTAGAAAGCCCGTTGCTCTCTGAAGCATCGTCGGCCAAGCCCGTCGACCAGGCCCCGCGGGGAAGGCCAAGCGACCCGGAGGAGGGGCCGCCGCTAAGCTGCCTCGAGCCGCTTAGAGCGACTGAACGCGTTTGGTGAACCCGTGAACAGAGACATACCGAGGGCCCCCCACGAACAAAAGACCCATCGAGCGCCTCAAGCGGCGACAAAGGTAAACTGCCGGCCTGCGGAGCTCTGCTTCGGTCATTCCAGTCCAAACTCCGAGGAACATTAAAAGGCTTACGAGCCCGGGTTCTTTCTTAACTTCTGGGGTTTTTGAATGAAAGTCTGTGGTGCCTTGTCTACCAAGTAGAACTGATTAGTGCATGTACATACATAAATAGATTCGGCTGTAGGTTTTTTACTCGTGTCTTGTCCCCTACCCAATTCATTGCCATTGCTTACGTGTGCAAATAAATGTTCCCCATTTTGAATGTCACTGCTCGTTGCCTCCTTCCTCCATTGACTGCATAATTTGCTTTCGGAACTAATTAGTGGCTGATTAAAGCATAAAACGTACATCTGGTCGACGCGGGCTTGGCCGATTAAAAACCGCTCGGCAATCGCAAACGGAACGAGCGCTTAAAGCGTTCATTTTTCGTGCAGGCTTCCGTTGAGGTGTAAAATACCCGGCATTTCTGTCTGCGCGACCTGAATTAGGACAATGACAATTCGGCCGATCGACCCTGTAGCGCGTGGACAGAAAGAGTTGGCTGGTTTATGGGTGGTTACAACACCCGTAGCTGGGTTTCGGCGTGATCCATAAAGCCTGCGACTAGATTGCTCGTTCGTGGCGCGTCGCGGCTGCAATTGACCTATAAGGCGGTCCGCCCGCTGCGCCGGCGGGCGAATAATCCACACAAATATATATTATATAATATAATATTTATATATATATATATATTATATATATAAATATACAATATCTCTATTAATAACAAAGCTTGCACCTAAAAACTCGGCTCGCCGTCACACAATCCTATGAAAATGCTGTGGCACAGCGAACAGCCAATGTTTGGGAAGTTTTGGCATTCCATAGTACCACTTGACTTTTGCACCATGCATATTTTTGTCATTCCCCGTGTACGTCTTCGTCTGCTACCAGCTATGTTGTACTGCTATCCCGTGCATGTGCTCGGGTAATCGCTAGTTATATAATATATATGTATATGTATAATAATGAGGCGCCGCGAGGAGGAGTGGATGGTAGAGGGGACACATCGGCCATATTTTGGGAGTTAATGCCATAAAGCTATTTTTAACCTTAACCTATAAATCCGAGCCTAATATCATCATATATTAAAAAAAATGTCGCCTTAACATCACTCCTCCTCGTGGCCTCTATATAATATATATATATTATATATATATATATATATATATTATATATATAATATATACAGTCGACTAAAGGCGTAAGTCGGCACGTGTAACTCCGTCAACTTTCGCTAAGTCGGCAGCGTCAAAAAGTCCCGAATTTATTAATGTTAAATCACTTACAGACTTTGAATATAAGTCTGTAAGTCGTATTTCAAGTCGTCAACTTAGTCTAGAGTCGTCAGATGTTGTCCGTGGGTCCCTGGCGTAATGCAACCTCAAGTACTTACCACGCCTAAACTCGTCACAACGGAACTGCTGCTCGTGAGAGCCCGATTTATGGAATCGTGATGCGCGGGCTATTTAAAACTGCGCTGCGTCAGCTCAGTAGCGTGCCGTCACACATGCATCTGAAGAGGTATCAGCTGACCGCAATGCAGTCTTCTGGCGAAGGAGTAAAAAATGGCATCGAGTCGAGTTAGTGTGAAGTCCCATCAATGGTTTTATTGGCTTGTGTTTGTACATCCACCACAACTCACTTTCACCATAAGTATTGAGTGGTAGTCATCACGATGACATGTGTTTCATGTAATTTGTCGATGGTATACGAGTTTTCCATCCATATGGAAACTCAATTACATTCATTCCAATGAATGAATTCTAACAGCCATTTCATTCCACAATTTGTCGATGGTCATATACATTCACCGAGGTATTACGAGTTGTCTTACAGTTGTTCATCTATCATAATTCCACAATGTGTGTGTGTGTGCTGTGTGACCGCTGGTTTCCGACAACCCTGGTCCGATCTAATTGAAACTTGCAGATATATTGCTGGGGACCTTGATGGATGGCTGCCTTTTCAAGGTTTGATATTATAATCGACAAGTGCTTCCCAACGTTATGGCCATTTATTTACGCAACCAATGGCAGAACACGTTGTTGCGTTGGGCCGTGGCGATGGGAAGGGAACACTCAGTGGCGTTCCCCATTATCTGGTTACAACGTACTGGCTTCCGGGAGAGTGAGATTCGTGGATTCTAAATAATTTCTCGATCTTCTTCGCATTTTATAGATAACAAATGAGTACTCCTAAGAAGGATTTCATCCTTTTTGATCGTCTTCATATTAGACGGTTATAAATTTCTCGGAATCATCAGAGTGCTGGTATGCTCCGACCAGGAAGTAAATTTTTTTCTCTCTCTTCTCTTCTCTTTTTGTTTTGTTCCTTGCACGACATCGCGAAAAGGTAAAAATACTTGCGCGCTAAATTGAATAATTGGGTATTAAAATAAATTGCGAATAATCGTAACTCGATATCGAACTTTTCGCGTCAGCACGTACGGGCACGTTGAGATGCGAAGAAACGGCCTGTCGGTGGTTTAATTTATTTATTATTATTATAATTTTTTTTTTTTTTTTTTACGGGGCCACGTACTAGTTATCTTTATATGTTTGATAAAAGTGATTCATCGAATCCATATTTGCCTTGATTCACTTCTCACACTAACCATGACCCCCACCATTGCCCGAGGATTGTGTTTCCCTTGGGTACAATAGCCCGGGCTTTAGAGTTGTTGGCGCCCTCTCACACGTACGTGTCCAGGCCACGCGCGATTTCATCCTTCACCCCACAGTTCATCATGAATGTCGCATACGCGTTAAGTCGTCACATTCTACAGTCTCACTTTTTTCTCGGTCCCGATGGTGAGACTCGCCTAGCTACTGTAATACATATATACTACATCCACACACACATATAATATATATATATATATTTTTTTTTGTTACGAATCTGGAACCATGGCACACTCAACATTCAGGTCGCAAAAAGTTTGTTATGCCGTATAGTACTGTGTAATTCATATCCTTTCCTTTTTGTTTAGTGGGGGCTCGAAAACGTGCGTTTGACGTCTTTAGTTCCTGTTATATATATCCAACGAGCCATCGAATAAACATCCCATCGCTGACCTCCCCACACGATCCACTACCCTACCCGTGTCTACAAGCACTCTGACTTGCCAGGGCAGGGTCTTGCAGCCGTTCCTTGCCGCTCCCATCAACGCTCCTTCCACAAATGTTTTAACTCTTGCACCAACGCAATATGGATACTGTTACTCTTCGAGAGCAGAGCCACGTGGAGAATGTGGGGTCTCCGAACAGGGGCCACGGCTCTGTCCCGGTGGGGTGCGGCCGTGGGCCAATGAGGGACTGACAGGGAGATGATTCTCGCCAAGGCCCCTCCCCGTGTGGGAGGA
>JAXMNL010001946.1:0-10453 GCA_035128595.1 Eptatretus atami
AGAGAGAGATTAACTATGTTCATTACAGACGCGTCATAATATAGTTATTCAGACGGTTCATAATATTCATTCAGACAGAGTTATAAATATGTTATTCGCGAGTTCTAGCTTGTTCATTTGCAGTATAATATGTCATTACGAAAAAGTTCTAATATGTCATTTAACGAGGTTCTACACTATGTTTACGCGAGTTATAACTTGTCTTATAGAAAAGTTATACTAGTTCATTAAGACGAGTTCTAACTATGTTACATTACAGACGAGTTCATAACTTGTTCATATAAAGAAGAGTTCATACTAGTTCATTACAACAGAGTTTAACAGTTATAATATACAGACAGAGTTCATAATGTTATCGTCGACAGCTTATAACTATGTTCAGTGAAAAGTTATACATATTTCTTACAGACAAGTTCATATATGTTTTACGACAGAGTTCATAATATGTTCATTACGAACGAGTTCATCTATGTCATTCAGACAGAGTTCTACTATGTTCATTACGACAGAGTTCATATTGTTATTACAACAGAGTTATAACTAATCATTACGACGAGTCATAATATTTCATTAGACAAGAGTTATAATATGTTTACAGCCAGAGTTATGAACTAATGTATTAGACAGAGTTATCTCATGTTCATTAAGACAGAGTTCATATATGTTCATAGAAGTATAAACTGTTCATTACGACAAGTTATATACGTTCATTACAAGACAAAGTTCATAATATGTTCAATTAGACGAGTTCAATACTATGGTTCATTAAAGACAGAGTTATATATGTTCATTACAGACGAGTTTATAACTAGTTCATACAGCAGAGTTCATTAACTATGTTCATTACGCCATGAGTTCCATACTTTCATTACAGACAGAGTTCTAATATGTTTTACGACAGATTATATATGTTCATACAGACAGAGTTCATAAATTTCATACCGAGTTCATAACTATGTTCATTCAGAAGAGTTCATAACTGATGTTCATTACAGAAAGTCAAACTATGTTCATTACGACAGAGTTCATAACTATGTCATTACGGACAGAGTTCATAACTATGTTCATTACAGAGCAGTCATAACTATGTTCATTACAAGACGAGTTCATAACTATGTTCATACAGACGAGTTCATAACTATGTTATTACAGACGAGTTATAAACTATTTATTACAGCAGAGTTATCTATGTTCATTACAGACGAGTTCTAACTATGTTCATCTACGACAGAGTTATAACTATGTTCATTAGACAAGTTATAACATATGTTATTACGACAGGTTCATACTAGTTCATTAGACAGTTCATACTATGTTCAAAAGCAGAGTTCATAACTATGTTCATTACAGACGAGTTATATTGTTCTTACAGACCGGTTCATACTATGTTCATTACAGACAAGAGTTCATAAACTATGTTATTAAGACGGAGTTCATATTAATCTTACAGACAGAGTTCATAATATGTTAATTAAAGAAGAGTTTCATAACTTAAGTTATTACAGACAGAGTTCTTAATATATTCATACAGAAGAGTTCTAATATGTATACAACGAGTTATACTATGTTATTACAGACAATTCATAATCTATGTTCATATAAGACGAGTTAAACTATGTTATTAAGAAGAGTCATACTATGTTCATTACGACAGATATAACTATAGTTCATTACAGACAGAAGTTCATAATATGTTCATCTACAGACAGAGTTTCATAATATATTTCATTACAACAGAGTCATGACTTGTTCTTCAGACAGAGTTCATAACTTGTTCATTACAGACGGTTCTAACTATTCATCACAGACGAGTTCTAACTATGTTCTTACAGACAGAGTTCATAACATGTTCATTACGAAGAGTTCTAACTATGTTACATCACAGAAGAGTTCAATCCTATATCATTACAGAAGAGTTATAATATCCTTCATTCGAGTTCATACTATGTCTTATACGAATAGTTAATACTTGTGTCATTACAGACAAGTTATAACTATGTTCATTAACAGAATAAGGTTATACTATGTTCATATCCAGAAAGAGTTCATACTATGTTCTGATACAACAGAGTTTACTATGTTCATTCAGACAGATTCTACTTGTTCTTATAGACAGAGTTAATAACTATGTCTTAAGACAGAGTTATACTTTGTTCTTACAGACAGGTTCTAACATCTTACAGACAGTCATAACTATTTCCATTACGACAGAGTTCATAACTAGTTATACAGACAAAGTTCATAATATGTTCATTACATGACGAGTTCATAAATATTCTTACAGACAGAGTTCTAATATGTTCATTACAGACAGAGTTCATAACTATATTCATTACAAACAGAGTTCATATATTATCATTAAGACAAGAGTTCAATAACTTGTTCATAATAAGACAGAGTTCATATGTCATATAGACAGAGTTCATACTATGTTATGTACAGACAGAGTTCATATGTATTCATTAAGAGTTCATACTATGTTCATTAAGGCCAGAGTTATAACTATGTTATTACCGAAGAGTTCATACTATGTTCATACGACGATTCTCTATGTTATTACAGACAGAGTTCATAACTATGTTTACAGCAGAGTTCATTACTATGTTCATAAGACAGAGTTCATTACTAGGTTCATTACAGACGAGTCATACTGTATTCTTAAGAGTTCTACTATGTTTCTTACCGACATAGTTCATAACTATGTTTCTTACAGACAGAGTTCATACTATGTTCTTAGACGAGTTCATAACTGTATATCATTCAGAGTTATTAACTATGTTTCATTAAGAAGAGTTTATAATGATGTTCATTACGACAGAGTTATACTATGTTCATGTACAGCATAGTTCATACTATTCTTCAGAACAGAGTTTATAATATGTTCATTCAACAGAGTTAAATATATAATATAAGAGAATATATGTTCATACAGACATAAGTTCGAATATGTTCTTACAGACAGTCAATAACTTGTTAATTCGAAGAGTCCATAATTGTTCTTCAGACATAGTTATAACTATATTTCATAAAGACATAGTTCATACTAGTTCTAAGAAAGTCAATAACTATGTATTACAGACAGAGTCATAATGTTCATTCAGACAGAGTTCATAATTGTTTCCTTATCAGCAGTCATAACTTATAGTTTCTTACGACAGAGTCCTACTACGCTCTTACAGCATAGTTAATATATGTTCATTACCGAAAAGTTCATAACTCTGTTCTTACAGACGAGTCTAATTGTTCATTACAGCAGTCAATACTATGGATTCCTTAACGGACGAGTCATAAATCTGGTCTGTAGTTAGAGGATTGTGTTTTTTGCCAAGATTATATTAAGAGCGGGATTTTTCCTGATTTCAAGAAGAATTGTGATATGACATTGAGGCAATCGAGGTGAGCGACAAAGAGGGGCAGGTGGCCAAGTTGTATCAGCAAAGACGGAGGAACGAAAAGGATCTTTAAAATTACAACCTAAATCATTAATACATCAATTATTACTATATTTATACTTTATGACTCACTACTTTCCTTACTTTTTTTACCCCCCCTATCATATCCTGACCTTACATTATCTTTTGTGCTTCAATCTTCCTTTATTCGATTCTGTCCTTCGATTTATTTTTACTTTTTATTATTATTATTATTATTATTATTATATTATTATTAATTATTCTTACACAAATTAACCAAAAGCTTACTACACAGACAGGAAACTAAGATGGAGATATACTAATTATCGACACTGTTGGAAGTAAAAGATTTGAGTGAAGGGCTAGAAGCTGATAATAACATGAGTGAAGGGAGCTGACAAGCAGTGTAAGACAGACAGAAGGTATATTTTTATAATATATAATTATATATTATTAAGGATGAATTACTTATGTTATTCATACGAAAAGACAAAAGGGAAAGGAAAAAAGAGACAAATGATGGCGAAGATAAAGAAGACGACACTATTCGATGACAGTGTGAACAAAAGGAAGCGACGTGGAAGAAGAAGAGGAGACGTACACATACTTCCACAAAGAAAACAAAAACAATTGATTAACCGACCATTATAAAAGTATTTGTTATACAATTGGCCTCAAAAATCCTAATACAGCACACACATAACACACACTCCAATACACCTTCATTAATTAGAATGAGATTTAAACTGCAGAATCAGCTGATATTAACCTTGATTTGCTTCTTAATCAAACAAGATAACGATGATGATGAACACCAAAAGTGGAATGTCATCGACTTAATGATGAAAGAGCGTAGAGAAGAAGAAGAGGAGGGTGACAGGATGTTTTCGGTGATAGGAGTTTGATGTCAAATTTAAAATATATATATTTACTCTTCACAGCATCACAACGCCATCGCGTATATTTGCTATTGCGATACCAAGGTATCGTCAAGGTGTTGAATGTTTTAACACCATTTCAATGCTCCCTGTGCCACAAAGAATCGCGGTCTATGAGAGCCTGAACACGCTTAACTTCTCTTCATAAAACATCCACCGTATCTTCGCTGAAGATCAGTGTCCTCCGTCTAGCTCCGGCTTTTCAAGAGATTACTTCATGATTCCCCGTCCATAAATCCAACGTGCAACCGGATCACATGAAGAACTGGACCTCTCACCTGCGCTTTTCAATACGTGCTTAACGACAGAGCACCCGCTGCATGAGTTTGACTCATGTTTCAAAGGTGGGATCACACATCGTCACACAAGTCTGGCTCACCTGCTACAAGTGGCACAACAAACACACCTGGGGATTGAGGTCATTGCGGATTCGGTCCCTTAAACACGACTGTATCTCATTCCCACCAATTCAGGATTTCACCGCTACCTCCAGACTCTACATCTTCTCAAGTCGACTCGTAGTGTGTACTGCAGATCCCATGGGTCGATGACGTCCGGACAGACAGGCAATCACCGACGTTTTGGCCGTTGGGATTCTTCGGAGTCCTTAGTCCTACCCGATTCGTACAAACCGCTGCATTTTATCGATCACGTGGATCCTGGGATATCTTGCATTGGCCGTGTGGAGACTGTCCAGTCCTGGTTGGTACGTGTAGTGATTATCCGACGGAGCCCCAACGATGTTTGCGTGCGTACAGGCGGGACCCGTCTCCGTCGTCTGTTGTTTAGTAGAAGCCGCGAATGTGCTCCCATGTCGGCCCACCGTGCTACCCGGGGTGCCCAGAGGTGTTCGTCCGCGGAGGATGTGTGCGTCTGGACGTTGTCGTACCCCGAATTGGCTCCACGGACGCTCGGGTCCTGATTTTGTCCGCCCTCGCCATGATCCCACCGACTCCGCGTAACAGGATTTGTGTGTCACCATGACGCAATGAGATATCGCACTCCAGACACGGGAATAACTCACACTTACCTTTTCAGCCTTCTGTGTACGATTGCGCCCTGCAAGGCTTCCAGGACTAATGCTACAAGTGATTGGTGTAATGCGGTGGTTTTAAAATTATTTCAAAAATGTTTTTGTCGCCACTTCTATAGGGTTGAAGGATTGTAACTGGTCGAGGGGGGACAAAAGCATTACAAAAAAAAATTAACAACAACAGAGGGACTAAAACCCTCAAAAACAAAACAGCGTCAGGAAATTGACACACAATGTGACACACCCAATTACAATGCAGCAATCCTCATGGATATAGAATCATGACATCTTTTGACATTCTTATTTTGTGTGTGGATTTGTGATGGAACGAAGAAGAAAGAAGAAGAAGAAGAAGATTAACAATGAGAATGAACCAATTACGATGCACACATAGGAGCAACAATACTTTCTGGTTTCGCATCACGATATTTATCTTTTGACGGTTGTTCCATCACAATCCACACAAAAGTAAAATGTTCAAGAGCAGGTTTTGGGTCGCTGATGACTTTGCGTGATTCTGAAGGTTGTTAAAGCACTTAATAATTATCGTGGGTATTTATTTTCTTCATTTGAAACTCAAAAATATGCTAAATTAACTTTTAAGTAAAAAACTTCTGTCAGGATCGAAAACAGTCGGAATTACCGGAAGATGCGATGAAATACGTTCTCCACACTTGTGAACATTCGGAAACGGGTGACAATGCGAGAAGTGCGAATAGAGGCGATTTTAGGCGGCGATGAAATTGAGTGTTTTTATTCGATATTGCGAGGACGAATCGGAGGATGATGGGATTTATACATGGAGTTTTGCTCGAGCATAAAAATTTGAGCCACTTGCAAGTGCCAGAAAACGGCCTATTTTTGTGTCAAGTGAGAATGACCTGTCCGGCAGTTCACATGACAGACTCAGCAGACAGATTGGTTTGTAGATTTTCAATTTTCTTGTCTCACTGCTATATGTCAATTTGATTCGTCGTGACTGATATAATATTTTTAACCCTCCAGAGTCTGTCACTCAAGAGTAGAAATAGATGAATCAATAATGGACCAAATTATATTATACACCGTAGCTTGGTTGAAGTTTTTGCCTGAGTTGACCCCAGCGAAAGTGAACAGTCGAACAAACCCAACATTTCAAGAGACTGTTGTGGCATTCTATATAATTCACTGCAATATGTGTGTGTGTGTGTGTGTGTGTGTGGATGTGTGTGTGTGCTGTGACCAGCTGTTTCTCGAACCACTGGTGCCGATCTAATTGAACTGCCAGGTATATGCTGGGCCCTGTGGATGTGCCTTTTAAGGTTGATATTAATGGAAGTGCTCCCATTATGCTTGATTTCTCCAATTGACAGAAACGTTGATCGGTAGCGCGTGCGATGGGGAAGCGATTCTCAGCGCGTTCCCATTACGGATCACAACAGTATGGATTCCGGCTAGTGTTTCCAATCCAATTTCTCGATTTCTTATGCGCTTTATAGATAAACACATGCCCCAATCAGTCGTACGTTTATGAGAGCGAAAGTCGTTTGAAGTCGTTAAAGTCGAACCATCAGTCGTTTATATGTTTGAAAGTGTTTTTTGCACGTACGTTTTTTATTTTTATTCTTTCTCTCTCTTTGTGTTTTTCCTTGCGAGACATTGCGGAAAAGGCAAAATACTTGGGCGCTAATCTGAATATTGGGCCATTAAAACTAAATTGGAATAATCGTACGTGACCAGTGTGAGAAGATGAAGCAGAGCCCAGTGAATGGTGGGCACTGCGTCAAGCTTCAGTCTCAGCTTGAGCAGATTGTTTTGAAACCGAGCTCACTATTGGCGTTGCTTGTATCCTGGCTGTGGAATGGTGCACAAAATAGTCATCCAAAGTCCTATTTCACGTTTCTTTGGGGTAAAATTCGCCGTTTTTGTTTGTACAAATCTTCTTTCTTCAACTGCCGCGAATGTTTGATTCCTTCGGAATCGGTGGGAGGTTAAGTTTTCCCAGATTATTGCAAACACACGCTACGAGGCATGATGTCAAATATCAAATAATTTGTTCTAAATAATTAAAAATAAAAGGATATATAGACAGTTGCAGCTCAAACAAGGAAGAAGGGCCGCTAACTGGAATTCTTCATGAGCGACGTGAGCTTCCTTTGTTATGGAGAACGTAGAAGTCACCAGCATCCATGATGGGGCCACGGTGTTTTTTTTCAGCAGTCGAGAAATAATTCGGGTTTATTCATTATATTCCAAATAGTTGGCAACCACAATAGTATTGCTCGAACTATTTAATGCACATATATAATATTGATAAATTTTCAGAACCTGTTTGGTGACGCAACCTGCTCTTTAAACAGTCGTGTTGGTAATCCAAAAGAGGATTGTGCTGTCGGATTGATGGATCGTCATGCGGTGTCATTCCTCCTCTTGGTTGATTTGTTTTTTTGAGATTTCATCCCTCCATGTTTTTACATTTTTGTTAAGTTGTATTTACACCTGAAAGACGATGGTGATGGTTGCCGTGGATTGGCTTTCGCTTCCTGCCAATGGCTGATTTGTGTGTCCCGAATAAAAGGGTGTACCCGCGCAATGCAATGCTCGGCTTCAACAACAAATGTTCACGAAGCGAGCTGTATCGGGTTTTTTTTCCCACGAGTCTGATCCGTATCATTTCAATCGGAGAGAGTCCTTCCATGACTCGCAATCTCACTAAACAAGACAATCGAACTGCGGAGTCATTCACGCCGGCCTTTTGTGGCTCGTGCGCAAACTTATTTCGTTCGAAAACAATGTTACTGTTGCCTTGAAGGTGTTATCGGAGAGCGTCTGTCGGAGGGAGGTAGCAGTAGCAGTGAACATCGCTGCTCCTTTCCGTACTCACCCTCTCCACCCAGTCAACCAGCCTCCCCACCCTAGAGATCCGGTACCTGCTCAAAAGGTCAGTGTCGGATTGCCTTACACGAGGTCTGTGAATACCTTGGCTTCTGGCATCCGTGCGGTATAGAGCACATGTCATCACGCACTGTTCTACGACTGCAGTAAATCTAGAGTCTCAGCAACCGCTTTACACAACGACAAAAAAGCACATGAAGTTTCCGACACACGCTCCACAGACGTTAAAGGTATCGAAGGCTCATGGCTTTGTGGAATGCACACGGTGGTGAAGAGCAAGGTGAGCCGTTCTCTGTGACTTTCATCTCGTCTTGATTGGTCGCTCTCCTCACTCTCCAGCAGTCACCGCGTTCGCCTTCCGTCCATCTCCGGTCCATGTGCATCCTCAAATCCGACTTACTCCCATATTCACACAAATGCTACGTTGATTTTTTGTTTCTTCATGTCAGATCTTAATTTTTACATTGTTTGGATTTAAAAAAACACCAGCAACAAACAAGAAACATTTAATCAGAGTTCTTCGAGGCTCTCTAGAAAAGAATATGTTGCAATTAACAAGGCAGAAACTGAGTTGGTGACACATACTAGTGTAAACCGGTACAAATTGATCACATCTTACTGGTTATATCACACTAAACGGGGGAAATCCGAGGAGGCAAGTCTTCATGAGCACCAACTGAACAGTCGCTTGATGGTGATGGTAGTTTGTGGCGTATGATGCGTTCGATGGTGAACTTGGAGAGGTGCCATCTCATGCCCGGTTGAGAGGGGGCGACCATTTTCGACTTTACACCAATGAGAACCGGTCTCGATTCAGAAGGTGAATTCGTTTGATGACGACTTGTCTGAAGTTCATTCGCATTGTTCGAGTGAGCGTTCTCCTTGTTCTGTCTAATTGCTGATATGGATGTTCAGTTTGCTCAAGCAGCTGTCGGAGTATACTGTGTTTGCTTTTAATGCGCCAATGTTGCGCATCGGCTCGGGTTCGGGATTCTTGATGTTTTTCTTCAATTCTCTGCAAGAATATAACTTTGTTAAGCTGCCTTCTCTGTTCAATCCCTGGCGTGTATCTTCGTGTCGACGAGGATTGGTATTCACAGGACGGGCGTTCCGAATCGGCTCGGGAATCCTCATATACGTATTCATTTTGCTTGTTTCTTTGTTGGCTTTCCTCGAATTGCCATTCAGATTTTTGGCATGACTGTTCCATTGCCAGGTGTGTACGTTTGTAGAACTGTGTCGGTTTGTCAAATGAACGTTCATCTCGGAGTTTGGATTGCTCTAAATTCAGCACAGGTCGTGTACGTGATAGTTTGTTTGCCTGGGATGTACCAGGTGGAGGAGTCTTGGCATTGACATCGATTGCTCTGTGCAGGTGTAAGGCTTTCTGAGTGGTCTTCTGTTGGACATGCAAGTTAATCTGTTTGGTAAGCTGCCGTTCCAGTTCCATTATCTGGAGTATCAGTTCATTTTCCTTCTTTCTTTGTTTGCTTTTCTTTTGTGTCTGTCCTGAATGATGACGTCGTTCCACTGCCGGGTGTTCATGTTTGCGGGACCCTTTCGATTTGGAGAACGGATGTTTCTTTTCTGAATGGCGTACAGATTGTGGATGTGAGGATTTGATTGGCTGAGATGCACCTGGTGGAGGAGTGATTGTATTGAACACCGGATGTTGCATGCAGGTCGAAGACTTCCTGAGGGTTCTTTGTTCAACGCGGCAGAGCCTCTGTCGGAAGCTCCTGTTCCTGTTTGCATTCTGGTTGTTCCTGTTGTATTTGCTGGAGTTCGTCTTGCTGGTTTATCTGGTCATCTTGGAGTTTGGATTGCTGCATATTCAGATCAGGTGGTGTGTGTGAGGGTTTGTTTGGCTGAGATGCACCTGGGAGAAGAGTAATGTACTGAACCAAGATGCTGGAGCAAGTCTCGGGCTTCCTCACGCTCCTTCAGTTCAAGTTCATTCAGCTGGCACGTCTGTTCATTTGGATGGCATTTCTGTTCGCTGACCTGCATGTGGACGTTGGTTGACCTGGACTGGTTCTGGCCCATCACGTGTCCTGAAGGACCAACCAAATAAAAGAAGTGTTGAATGAGTTAAAATAATAAACAAATTCTCATTTTGGATACAAATACTTTTTTCTTTTTCCCCGTGTTAAAAGTACCATTTTATCGTTATTTGTACCCCATAACACAAGGAT
>JAXMNL010001949.1:0-14524 GCA_035128595.1 Eptatretus atami
GAATAACGATCACACTCTTCCGGATTTAACTCATTCCTTTAGACGGAGCTATCAACGATCAGCGCGACTGGGCTGTCGAGAGTCTTGAAAATCACTTGAAAAATCGCATTTAAAAGCATGCGATTTGGAGCGCTCGATATATTTTTCCACTCGTGATCTTAGAGCCACGTCTGTTGCCAACAATGGCGCCCTGGCTCTGACACGGTCCACCCACCACGTTTCGACTAGCCCACCAATCCCTGGGATCCTGAAAAAGGTCACGTGACGTTGTGGGCGGGACACTAAATTTGGTGAGAACATGGTTTTTCTCACAGTCGGGCCACGGGCGAGACAACCTTCATCAAAGATGTGTGCTCTGTGAATCCTTGTTAGTAGGGTAATAGCTCCTCTGTGATGTTGAGGCCAGTCGCGTTTGGAATTTGCAGTCTTTTCAGAATTCTCCTGTTGAAGATTTTGATTTTGAGCTCGAAGTCCGCGTGACTAAATTGCAGTTGCATTCTGCAATAACGGAATTTACAAAGGCGTCAACTTCCACTATAACCTCATCTTGTGTTCGCTACTGGGGCTTAACACGACTGAGCAGTTTTGCCAACTTGATACCGGACCCCGCCATAGTATTCTATGTTCAAGTGCCATTACTAGTAGAGACTCCTGACCACCTGGTACATTTTGAAGTTGGTGATGTCCAGATCCCGACGTCAGCAAGTAGTGTTGTCAGTACTTGATGGTCTGTGTGGAGCATGAACTTCTTTCCATAAAGATAGACGTGCCAGTGTTCAACATCGTGGATACATGACAGTGCTTCGCATTCCCCTGTGGAGCAGTACTTGTGTTCTGTTCTGAAATTGTGCAAAGATGCAAATGCTACAGGTTGTTCCGGTCCGTGATCCATTGTGAAAGGTACTGCTCTCCACGCCATACCTGATGGCATCCTGTCGTGGACATAGTCTTTGGATTAGGATAAAAGTATGTGAGGACTGGAGGATGTACCTTGCTTCCTTCAGCGTGACAAACTGCATGCTGCTGAGAGAGTCCATTCCAAGCACATCCTTGCCGCATAGTTTACGAAGCAGGTTCAGCAAATAACTCGCATAGTTGGTTACAAAACTTAAAGGTGAAGTTTGTCATCCCGAGGGAATGATGTAAATTGCTCTTTTGCATTTGACAGAGTTTAATAAAAAGAGTCCTAACTGCTTTGATGGTTGTCCGTGCATCGGAAGTTACACCCTGTTGGTTGTCCACATGATATCCTAAATAAGTCAATTTTGATGCTTGCAAAGTACACTTTTTCCCTCATTCAGCATTTCAAGTGTGTTCGTCGTTGTGACATCACTTCATCAGCCGCTGATCGTGTTCTGCTTTGTCTTTCCCGTAGACGATGACATCATCAAAGGAGATAAGAGATCCTCATAGCCAGGGACAGGACTGGAGACGATCTTTCCGAAATGGCACTTTGGTTGCAGATCTGAAAGCTATAACATTCTCCGAGACTGAAACATGCCTTCATGAAGTCACAAATGCAGTCAAAATGTCTGCTTGCTTTGTATTTTTGGTTACCTGTAAGTAGCTTCTCCTCAGATCTAGCTTTGTGAACACTGTTGGAAACCGTGGAATGAAGCAGAAAGTTCATTGATGGTTGGAAAGTGGGTATTATCAGGAATAACAGCTTTATTCACGACTTAAACCCTCTAGAGCCCCAGAGGGGTTATTTTTTTTGTTCAGCCAGAACATTTTGTTGCCTAGAGGGTTAGAGTCAACACAAAGTCATACCTCCCCATTCTTACATCATGCAATGATGAGATTTGACACCCATGGAGGACGAATCAATTCGTCAATGATGCTCCCTGATTCAAGCATTTTAGCTCCTTAGAACCTCTTCACGAAGAGGCGAAAGGTAAGGTCTAAAACCTTGAGATACTGCTGGACCGCAAGGTCCACTCGAGGAGTGTGACAGTAATTCTTACACTCCCTAAACCCCAAAACAGGGAAAGTACCAGGTGTTTTCTATGCATTTGTCTTTGTCTGAAATCATGTGCATGTATGCACCAGTCAGGTCTAAAGTTTTAACCCAAGCCTTGTCGAACAGATTAACACCATTAGGCTCTTGCCTTTTGCAACAAAAAAAGGTTGAAATTGTTGAGCTTGATACCTGTAGTTCACAGGAAACAGTTTTCGTTCCGATACCCGGATGATGGAGTCATCGTAGGCTTGAAGTGTTAGATTCCGTCGAGCCTGAGTGGACTCGGACGAAAAAGTATATTGTAGAGATTGTCGACCACAATGGAGACTGTTGCCCCAACCATTCAATGAGTAATGTATACTGAGAATCGCCGGCAACATTCAACTTTCACAATCATGAGGTTGCCCTGCTGAGGATGATAGGCTTTGTCTGTTGATGCTGTTACACAGTGAGCAATGAGGATCAAGAGGTTGCTGTACACCGGTGGATCGGCGAAAAGTACTTATTGTAGAGATGGTCCACTCACAAGGGAGACTGTTGCCCCTACATCAAATGGGAGGTAATGATACTGAAATCCCCCAAACATCAACTTCACAATCATGGAAGTAGCCCCGCTTGCTGAGGACGGATAGGCATTTGTGTCTGTTGAGTGCTGTGAACACCGTGTGTTGTCTTTCAACATCAGAGGCACTTGGTTCATCCACCTGATGACGGATGAGACCGCTTCTAAAGCTCAGTTAATTTTGCGATTTTACTTATTATGAAAGCATTTTTACATTTTAATTATAATTTCAGTGTTCCACCAATGCCCTGACCTTTTAGTCTTCTTCATGGCTAATCGTTATGAACAAATGATGTCAGCTGTTAGCAGTGGCCTTGATGAGAATTTGCAGGTGGAGTGGGAGGCCTCAGATGTTTGAAGGCCACACTGTTTGTTTGAGGTTTGTTTGAGGATGTTTGAGGACCACAAAGGGACATGACGTTGAGGGGTGGAATGAGGAAACTTGGAGACGGTCAGGTGAGGCGGAAGTTGGAGAGCGGGGTAGGGGAAGTTGGAGAGGGTGGGGGAGGGGAAGATTGGAGGTGTGAGGTGAGGAGGAGCTTGTAGAGGATGGCGTGAGTGGTGATACAGAATGTGGGGACATTGATGTGGAGGGTGGGTGGAAGGACAAAGGCTTATAGAGATTTGGGTTGAGAGGAGGAGTGGCTGACGCAAAGGGGGGTTACCTCTTTGACACTGGAACATAACATGAAGGTATTTGATTGTTGCGCCACAGACAAATCTGCAAGCTGGACTTGCGTCAAAGATTCCCATATTTAAACATTTAAGATAAAGATCATGGATGGTGGAAGAATTTTATGATCGCTCAGGCGCAAGGCGTGCCGTAGGACCAGAGCGATGGTTAACAGACCACAGGCTTAGGGTTGAGAGGAAGGTTTGGCAAAAGAGCGCGAGAAGGGAGAGGAAGAATTAGATTGTGATGGAAGAAGAACGTGTGGGTACTCATGATGGAGAAAATAACGAAGTTTGAAGCATTTACTTGAAATTTGAAAGCTTTTGAAAAAGGAAGAACTTTTTCTGAAAATGAGGATATAGAGAAAAGGGGAAGGGTAAAGAAAGACGGTGTTACAACAAATACAAGTTGGAGGCAGAATGACATGGGTTTTGGAGTGAAAGTTATTCTGTCGGTTCCTTGGTTTTTTTTGTGTTGCTTTTTTGAAGTGAGAGTTTAATCGAATAAAGTTGCAAGAGACAGAAAGGACAAACCTTTGGCAAAGAGGAAAGAAAAAAGAAGAGAAACCGGACTACAAACAACCTCAAAAGCAGGAGATTGGACTCCTGGCTAACCAAGGAATAGGCCGAGGCTAAAGTAAAACAAATTCAAACAAGGTCATGATAAAAATGGGAAACAAATTCTCGATGAAAAATACAAGACCAAAGCTGTCATATGCAAGTACGTTGCGAAATCGTCAACTTTGACCCTCTGACCTTGCTCTAATAAAAGCTGTCTCTAGAGAAGGTAGCGACGGCAAACAGAAGTTCTACGATGAGTCTGTACACCAACCATCAAAAATCGTAACGTCGACCGAAAGCAAAAATCTCCATTTACCACGCAATTATTTATATTATTTTTATCAAAGTCACAACCGTAATATTCGAGCATCCACCAACAATCTTTACGCATTAATCCGACGCTTAGCGAGTCAGCATGGACGATACCCTTTTATTGGATAAAAAATTGACTTATTAAAACACCATTCTTTATACACAAAACACACAAACAAACACACCAACGAGGACGGAATCATCAATTACTTACGAAATCTTTAGATTTCGTAAGTAACAAAACACAAGGAGGAAAAATAATAAGAGAAAACACGACAAATTTCGGTTCAGAAACTTTAAAGGCTTTGATTGAGGTGGAGGGAGAGGCAGGCCAGATTTGATACCATGTTGGAGGAGGAAAAACCCCAAAACCAGGACCTGGTGGCATCTTGTAAGTATGTTTCTGAGTACTGTTCTCCTCCATTCCTCCCTCACTTCAAATGGACCACAGCTTACTCTGCTCATGAGAAGCCCAGAAGCCAGCGCATTCTTTGCTTGTATTCCAAATCCTGTGTATCAAACCCGAAACCTCCTCATCCTGCCCCTCTGTCTCCCTCTCCCCTTTGACGCATTCTGATTGTTAGCTCTTATACGAGCCTCGACCAGGAATACAAAAAGTGAATTACTCACCATTGAGAGATAGGCCCAAAAAACGACTATATGGCATGATCTTTCAAAAATGTATGGGTCCAATATGATTCGTTGTGGATCAGGCGGCTTGCGCTGCAGAGTCATGCGCCTCCCGAGTATGGCCTTTATAGTTTCAACTTTTTATTGTCTATCCATATGGTAGTGGTCCACCCTTTTCCAAGACTTTACCTCGATATTTTGCAAATATTATGCCATTCAAAACCCGATGGAATGTGAAGTTGCAAGTATTGCTCCAAGCAAGTCCTTATAAGCCTTCATTCCAATCCATTGGGCTTCAAAATGAACATCTCCTACCAAATGACCTTAAAATCCCTGTATGACTTGCAGTCATATTCACCATTCCCCTAAAAACTTTATACTACTTCCGCTTCCCCTCATCTCTGACTCCAATTTCTTTAAAAATGTTACTCCTTGATGTCTAAAAGAGAGCTGCCAAATAGCAAATTACAATCACCATGTGAAAAGTGTTTGTAGACGGTCAGATTTACGTGTCCCCTAAAAAGTCTAACCCCTTCGAATTTTCACATTGTGCCTTGAGCCTGAAATTAAGTTGTCATAAAATCAGCTTAAACAACCCAAAGCTTTAAAACAACATAATGACAGATAGGTGCGTTCAGGGGTTTGCCGCATATGAACTTCTGAAAAGGCATTTGCTCCTTGAGTTTCATATTAGCCGAGTCCCCAGACCTTGCTTATGTTGTGTTTTACTGTTTATTTTATTTTAATTCCCGTTTTTTGCTTGGTCGTGTTTTTTATCAAATTTTCAAGATAACAACCGTATCATTGTTGTTGTTGCATCATCCGAGTTTGTGTTCCTGGCAAAGTCCAGCCCAGAGTGGAGAGTTGGCTGTTTCTTTCTGGTCCCTCTTTTTTTTATTCCACATGCATCCTCGTTTTTCACTCCTTTTTCCCAGGTGTTGTTTACTTCTGATACCTCAGCTCAATCCTTTTCGCTCCTCCCCCAAAATTACAACAACATAAAACACTTCTTCACTCAAAAAAAAAAACATCAGAAAAAACAAACTCTATTCTTCCGTACTCAGTTACAACTTAATCCCCAACCCTTATTCTGTTTCAATATCCCCAAATGAATAAACTCTTCCTTTAAAAGCTTCTCATTAACCTTTTTTAAAAAATGCTTGAAATATGCATTTTAAAAATGCCTGTACTCGCTTATTACTCCATCAGGAACAATGATCCATTTTCTTCTCATCATCAAAATTTCTTCCTTTTCTTTTTCACAAGGCTTGTTTCCCAAAACTCTTTCACTCCGAAATGATAGTTTAAACCAGCTTCTCTCTCACCTACAGCCAATATTTTCCTCCAATTGCCTTGAACCAAAAACATTCTTACCACCCACCCCATGAAGTCTGTCCAGGTTATCCAGTTTAGCGTAATCCCGAGACATCTACTTTCAGAGGTTGTGTGCACATAACAATAATTTGTCCCTTCACGTCCATTCATGGTGTCAAACCCCTCCTGTCGGTACCCTCCCCCCAATCTTTACTTCCCACTTGTCACACCCCATCTCTGTTCCCCTCATCCCACCCCTCTCACGCAGCTTCCTCCTCATCCTGCATCCTCTCTGCTATCCTCCTCCTCTCAACTCCACACACTCAAAGCTTCCCCCCCCCGCACACTGCACCTCTGATGTTCCCACTCACCCCTCCCCTCTGGCTTTGCCCCATCCCTGCCATCCACTCCTGGCTTCCTCCCTGCCCTGCACCCTCCCCTTTGCTCCTTGTTCCACATTCCTAGCCACCCTAAAATCAGCAGCCCCTCATTCCCTGTCCCTTCTACCGAAAACATCCGAAAGGCCTCCTCCTATAACCCTACAAGATTTCTTCAATCAGCCCTGCGAGGAAAACCGGGGACATCATCTGTTCAACAGATCTTCATCCCAACAGGACATCCTGATTCCTTCGTGTCTTCTCACGGCTATTTGTCTCCTCCAGTTGAGTTGACCTGAACCCCGTCCTGGCAGTGAGTTGCACTGCACATCAGCCCAACTCCATTCCTCACTCTCCGTGTACTGCTCTTACACCTCCAAAACCCCAGGAGCAACCTCCTGCCTGTGATTTCCCTCCTCACCCACCTCTTATTTTGCTGTGTGTTGAGCCCATCCTCCAAACCTGCGATCATCCCATCTGCATCTCTCCTTTCCAAGAGTGAGTGAGTGTGTGAGTGGACTTTATCTTTCCTCCTATGTGCGGATTTTAATTGTCACCATGCAATTGCACATGTTGGTATTCTCTCACCCAGCCGTCACTTCAGCAAAGACTTTCTTTGACTTGTCGGCACTGACTCGATCAGTAAATTTTCCCACTGGCTAATTTCTGTCAATGGTAACATCCTCCCTTCTGGATTGTGATGACCAACTCCCCACCAAGATCTTTGCGTCTTCCTCTGCCCCGTTGGTACTCTAATCAAATGGATTGTTACTTATAAAGTCAATATCTCTCTGGCCATCTCAGAGGAACAGTTTCCAGTGTCCTCGGCAGTCTGGCAGTTCATATCAAGCAAACTGCAGAGACTGCAGGCACCCATCACAACTTCAGGAAATGTCTCCTATATCTAGTGCTCTCATTAACAGCCTGGGGATCCTTCCAAGACCACCTGTTCTTCCGTTTAGGCAAAATTAACTTCCATCTCATCTTCCCATCCATGGTAGTTAACCAACTTACTAATGTGGTGAAGCATTTGCCTTTGAAACAACTTGCAGTTCTTCTCCTGATGGAAGCCAAATTCTGACCAAAGGCAACCTTCAGATCATTCCACAAAGCCACAATGTGTGTCTGCGTTAGAAGAGCCAGAAACAAATCTGTCCAACCTCAAGATGACGCTTTCATAACTTGTCTCCCTCATCTTAAAGCCTGGTGGCACCTTCTTCAGTATGCCTATGCTGGATTATCCCCTTCATCCCGTTTCCCTCTCTTCAAATGGCATCACAGCCAACTCCACTGGTGGAGAAGGCTGAATGGGCTCAGTTATGTATTTGCCTTTCCAAATTTTTCCCCAACCTTCTCAACGCTCGCTCTCTGTCTCTCTCAACCTCTTCTCTCGCTCTTTGCTCTCGCTCACCCACCTTCCCAGTCACAACCCAAACTGCTCCTGGAGACTGGTCTTTTGCAACTGAGAGTGTGGAGAATGTTTCTAACAGCCCTCAACTTGACTTCTGCAACTGTACCGAGGGACATCAGCTCACTAGGTCCAAAAAACCTAGCTCTCTGCTTTTGCACTTTCCTCTCCCCTTTTTCACCCTGTCATTTGGCCGAGTCATTTTCCATTTGCTTAGAAGTCACCCAACATCACTGCAGTACATGAAAAATATGCTTAAAATAGATAACCTTAGCTGCAGACCAATAGCTTATTCCAATCATCAGGAATCATGTCATCCATCATGCGAAGTTGACATAAAATAATGCTTTTCTCAATTGACCTCAAAACTTCAAATTCATCATTTCAGTTTCAGGACCAAAGTCATTCTACCTTAGACAAGCTGTTCTAACTTTCCCAACAAATGGTGGAGACCTCAATATCAGAAATTAGATTTAGAGCCATCTCTCTGGACATACTCAAGCTTCGATACAGTCTGCATCCTGCCTTGCTTTCCAACTGTCTGCCTTATAACAATCCAAAGCAACTCCACTCTTGGATACTGACTTCCTCCCCTCTCGTAGTCAACATGTGACTCGTAGGACATTTCATCTCCTCTCCCTGCCAAAGACTGACGACTTGAGCCAGTGGTCTCGCCCAATATTATTCCTAATCTTCATCAATGCATCCACTGACTCTCTATGAAAAATCCTCTTTATCACTTTGCTGATGACTCCACTCTCTAAACCATGACATTCCTCATTCTTCTGACGAAAAAGACAGGCAGTCCCTTCCCTTTCTTCATCTTTGCAAAAATCACAAAACTGGTCAAACATTTTAGAATATGTATTTTAAACACTGAAGGAAATTATGTGTGTCTGTCTCTATCTGTCTCTAAGGACCACACGCGAAACCCTCCATCTACTTTTTCACAACCCCTCTCGAAGAAGTCAGTCACCAAACTATTTGGTCTCACGTCCAACCATGACCTCGTTGAGCAAGCCCCACATTCAAAGTTTGTCCTTCAAAGACAGCTGCCGACGGGCATCCTCCGACAATTTCCTTCCTTGGGCACAACTTGAAACTGCTATCACGACAAGGATTTCATTGCAGCTTGATTGAGAGTACTGTTCTCCGCCTCTCAGCTGGCACCCCTGCCTCATACCTTGCTCACTTGATGTTGTACAAAACCCACGTCCTTCAAGATCATTGGATTCTCCCGCGATGCAGCTGAAAAATCTTTGGGTCAAATCACTTCACAATGCCGACAGGTCAGTGGCTCTATCGACTTCCGCCTCCTTTCTGGTCTTGCACCATCTGGCACTCTCCATGCTTTGCCCCCCCCCCTCCCCCCACCCAAGTACATGCTTATGATCCACCATCAACCGCCTTTCGAAAAAATCCCAAATCCAGATTCCCTTCACCACACATTTGTTTTCTTTTTCTGAAGTTCCTTTTGTTATGTTGTGTTCCTGATCTGTTCCGCTCTACTCTCACCAACCTTGACTCTATACAATTTTTTTCCTCAAGTGAAAAAATAAAACAAGGACTCGCTATGGAATGTGTTTTTTCAACACAACATTAGGTAAAGGGTGGACATTGTCTATCTATCAACATATTCGACCTGACTCTCGTCCACATAATTATTTTTGACTATTCTCAGACATGAAGTAAGGAATTAACTAAATATATACACCGCAATTTAGGCCCCTTAGATGTGATTTCCACAACAATATGCTTTACCATCTCACACTGAAAACATAAATTTGATTATATTTATGTGCCTTTTTACCATCTCCAATACTCAACACAAAACTTGGAATAATTATTTAATTTACATGCACTTTACTACCTACGCATTACATTCACATTGCAGACAGTCTTCTGTCTTCTGCCACCTCCTTTCTGATGGTTCACCCATGCTCTTCCATGCTTTCATCTAACCTTGCCCCCCCCCCCCAATTATGCAGGTCTCTGCAGGGGCACACACTGTCAACCAGCAACTCCCCTACTGCGTAAAATTCCCAAAAGTCCGAATGATTGCTCTCTCAACCCTTTTTGTTCCTTTTTTTCTCACTTGTGCACCGATTCCTCAGTCTCTGCAATCTTCATTTTCCCTTCAGGTCTTCCAGCAGCTGTTCACCAACATTTCAGATCATCCTGCCATTCAAAACCATGATTCTTTTCAACCCATTAACCCTTCCCAAAAGCCCACCCTTTCCAAATCCTTTTCCTTCCTCAGATTTGCTCTGTATCAATCGTGTCCACCCCATGCATCCCCCCTATCCCTCATTCTTCTTCCCACATCCCTTATCTGTTCCAATTCTCTCTCTTTTTGTCCCTCCATCCTCTGCCAATACAAATCACAAAAAAGTCAGAAGCTGCTCTGCAGTGTGAAAATATGTAAATTGCAGGTTCCAGAAGGTTTCAACATTTGCTGGCTGCTGTTTGGTGTGTTGTCACAATACATCTTGTGATATAAAAGAGAATGGGTTATGCTGAATTGATGCCACTGAATAATTGTATACTGAGTCATTGACAGGTTATCCTCATCACAGTGTAGAAGGATGATTGCTGCAGTCCTGTACGACAGTTAGGGGATCCATTTAGTATGGAAACTGCAATCTTTAACGTCTTTTTGGGATTATATGTCTTCAGTATTTGTACAACCTCTGTCGTATTATTTGTATACACTGGTACATGTACACATTTTGTCATAATTGCAGTAACATTTGGAATTAAATATTTGTATATTCTTTTAATAGCAAGATCCAACTTTGTGTGTCTTTTTTTTATTCTAGTGCCACAGACTTTTGGATCTTGCAACAGAATGATTATCAGCCAAAAGTCTCATGGTACTGTTCATTACCCACAGACAGGCTTTTGTTGGCCTGGCAGTTCTGGGGAACTACAAAGGCACCCAAAAACATTGAATCCCGTTTGGGAACCATCAGTTTTCGAGTGTATGGGGCATCACCACTTCTGGGTTTCCTGTGCTTTGGTTTTATTCTGGAACCTTGGCGATATCCTGTTAGTAATGGCTCTGAAAGGCCGCAAAACTGCCCCAGATTGCAGTGAACCCAAATTCATAATCTTCAGGCATGCCTATTCTTCTTTCATGTGTAAATCGCTTTTATTCCTGCCTATTCAACACACAAGGGAACGTTTTGCTGTTGCCACAAGATGTTCGCTATATGGCTGTCTGGATTTCTGCGGATGTATATTTTCCCAATGGCTATTTAATTGCTTTGAAGATGAAGAAATAAATATATGGATTTCTGTGATTTGCCTTCTTTGCTTTGCATAAAGTTATCTCAATATGGCAATTCGCTTTCATGTCTTAAATTTTAGCACACATGCACAACACTCCTACTGATAAATGCTGTTCTCCAACAATCTGTCAGTTATTGAACAGCAGTAGCTAGCTCCAACATGGTCAACTTAACCATTTGGAATATCGGTAAACGGTTGTTGTAACCACATATGCCAAGATGCTTTCACGTTCTTAAAATTTAACCACGGTATATAATATGGCTCTTTTACAATGAGTTAAATAAAGCCTGACAAGGATAAATAAGCCCAAAATCCGATAGGTGGCTCCGTTGTATGTTTAACCAATGATGACCATTAAAATTCTGTGTTTTGCTGAGTGACCAGGACTGCAGCTCGGGAATGGTCGGCGGGTCCAGCTCTGTTAGGGCATGCGAGGCTTATCCGTCCATTGGAGATCGGCGAGATGCTGTGTCACACTCCAATGTGTTCAATTGCCGCCGATCACCTCACGTGCCTTCTGTTTGAATTTGTTTGCTTAGCAGGAACGGATGTCTGGGGTGGCAGAGACGGTTGCTCCTTGTGCGGATTATGCAGTTTGACCGTGGTGAGGACAATCCCCGCGATGCCCACCATAACAGTGAGGTGGAAGCGTCTGATGATTTAAACAGGCAATGTCGTGCATCATTGGTTAGATATTTATTGGTGTGCCATCCTGATGAGGGCAAATAATTCCCCTAAATCCGATCTGTTGTTCTTCTTGATGTTTTAACTGATGTTGACCGCATGCTAATCGTTTGTCGGTTTGGGCCGATCGCTGGGCGCCGAGGCCTCTGTGTTGGAGGTGATCGCTTTGGTGTCGGCTGCTGTCTTAGTTGGGTCCGGAGAGTGCTCATCACATCCACATATTCGAGAGATATATATATTATATATAATATATATATATATATATATATATATATATAATATATTTATATACATTAATATACGATACTAAGATTGACCAGTGAAACCTGTTGGGTTCCCGTTGTGACTGCGGTTGATTAAAAAATCATAAAAAAGGAAAGATAGCTCCAGCGAACTATACCACTGAGGTTGTTTGCGTGATGAAATACCCGTAAAGCACTTGACTGATGGGAATTGATTTTTTAATAATTTTTTTCGTTGCTTGAAACGGAAACGTTGATTATGCGCATCAATGTGAAAAAAAAACGGAGAAAGAAGCGAAGAAATTATTGTGTATGTAATCTTCTAAACACAATTTTATTTATTAATGAACACGAAGTATTACATCAAAATGGCGATGTTTATTTTATGCTGAAAAAATAAATCTTCATTTGTCTATACTAAATGTTTGAGAATTTTATATTAAATAATTTCAAGAAAAAAAAAAGATAGCTCCATCGGAATATATACCGCGAGTGTTGTTCATTGATAACAAAATTCTCCCGAAGAGTACTTGACTGAATCAGGAATGATTTTTTTTATATTTTTTTTATGTTGCCGATTTGAACGAAGACTTGATACTGCACACCGCAGGAGGAATGGTAGTTAAGGGTTAATGCCGAAAATTTTGCGGCTATCGTGTTCCGTTCCTCCTGGCTGTATTTCGGGAACATACTACAACCATCATTTGTCGCTAGAATCCCCGCTGTTTAATATCTTCCAGCACGGAATACTGACGTTGAATGTCCTAGAGACTTCAAGCGAGTCACGTGTGGACGAAATGCAGAACCTATAACAAGGAACACACCACGTGCTGCTTTTCAAATCGGCCTCCTTTAGCGGTAGCACATATTTATGGTGGTAACTCATCTCCCCAAAACTGGGTTCTGTTGTTACACCCGAATATGAACCAATACACCATGCATCCAACAATATTCCTTTGCCAGAAAAACCCTAAAAACAGGCAACAAATATGAGTTCGCAACAAAAACAGATTGTAACAACTCCACAGCTAGTTCCGCTCCCACGGATCTCTAGCCGGTGGCGGACATTTGCACAGCCACCTTCTTTCCCGTTTTTCAAAACGATCACACTCGTTCCAGCATTTAACTCATTGCCTTTAGACGCCGGAATCATTTGCGCCTCAATTCATCGACGATCTTCTATCGCATCGATCGGACGAACATCGTAGACGTGTCGATGATCAAGCTCAATGCAGGTGAGAACTACACTTTGAAATCGCATACCTGCGAAACACAAAGCTGAACTCTGATCCCGTTACTGCGCGCCCGGAGTCGCATTCAGCAATTCATTATATATTTTCCTACTCAACATATCTTAGACGCCAAAGTCTTGGATCCATGAATCATGCACCTTTTCTCCAACAAACCTCATCTCAAATCAACAAATATCTTAGGCATTCGCCCGGCTCTGACTGCAGGGGTCGACACCTACTCGCCATTGATCAGTTGCGGTTCCACTCCATCCAAAAATTGGATGAGGCCGGCCACAATTCTTCAGACATGAGAGCCCGGACCCGACTAGCCCCATAGGTCCCTGGACCTGAAAAAGGGTCACGTGACGTGTGGCCTTTGACCGAAACACTACATTATTTAGGGTTGCTGTGAGAGAACAGGGTGTTCTCAGGCCAATTGTCCCTCCCTCATTTCGCCCTCCCACCCGATCCTGCCCTCTGCCACTCAACCGAGTAACAGCTCCTTTAAGAAAACCAAATCTTCAACCTCACCGCTATCATAGTTGCAACTAAGCTGACTGGCAATATGTACTCTGCGTCCCTGCTTCTGATCGTTAACAATCTACTACATGATACAACGCTGTAAAGAAAATGCTCATCCCATAAATACATATATCTTTAAACACCATAGTTCCAACAAGACTGGAATAGATCTATCACCCCACAGCACAAATCTCTCACCGCATCGTATCTCTCCGCACCACTACACTTGATCGCTAGGTCCTTTATCAGTAGCTCTCTGAGCTCAGTGAACCGAGAGACATCAAGCTCCGTGGTTAACCACGCGAATTTACTATCGTAGAGAACGATACAATCCCTTGGTACCCGAGGATGAGAGCCAATCCGCCTTTCACTATCAGGGTCAAAACAGAGACAAAGGTGAAAAAGGAGTCAACCAAGTGCTCGGCCATTACCACTTGTAGACCACTCTCCGAGTCTTCTAATGGGCGGACCAAATGTTCCATCCTACACTCTAAACTTCTCCTCGTGCTCCTCTTACTTGCTCATTATGATGCAGACTAACAGCCGCAGCGTCAGCTCAGTTCTTTCTCTTATCCCATCACTTCATGTGTTTTCGACTGTTGTCGTAATATCTGAAGGTGCAAGCATCACTCATAGAAAGCGACGGGCCGCTGTGCACCGCATTACATCACGCTGATTCGTGGCGGTCCGGGCGAATTTGATCTCTTGAGCCTGAATGCAATGGGATTTACCGAAAAGCGGTGTTAGGTGGCTGGGA